>MU280204.1:0-115892 GCA_022385635.1 Xylaria scruposa
TAAATAATAAAATAATTTAAATAAATATATTATTATTTTTTTTTTATAAAATATTATATATTTTTTAAAGTAATATTATTTTATTAATAATAATATTAAGTTAACTTTTATATTATATAATTAAATAATTAGGCCTTAATACGCCCTAGCTAACTTATTATTAATAAAATTAAATAACGTTATAAAAATATTTTAATTAATTTATAAATATTTTAATTAATTAAAAATAAAAATAAAAACTTTTATAAGGATTAATTTTAATATATTATTAACTTTTTTTTAAAAATTGCTTAAAGTTTTTAAAATATTAATAAATTAAAAATAATAATTTTAATATATATTATAATTATAACTTTAATAAATATTAATATAAAAATTATTATTATAAAAAAAGTTTAAAAGTTTTAAAAAATTAATAACTTTTTAATATAAACTTATTAATTAAATTATAATATTATTAATATAATATTTATTTAATTTTATAATTTATATATAAATATAATAATATATAATAAAAAATATATAAATATTAATTAATTTTTTAATATATAATTATAAATATATTAATATAAAATAAAATAAATAATAATATAATAAATATAAAAATAAATTTTAAATTATAAATAAATAATAAACGTTTTAAAAAAAAGTTATAATTTAAAAAGAATAATTTTTTTTATTTATTTTATTAATAATTTAAATTTTATATTAAAGTAAATTTATTTATAGCTTTTTATTTTAAATTAATTTAATAATTAAAATATATTAACTAATGTTTTAAACATATTAAAAATTATATAAGCAGCGTTTAATATTAAATAACTTATTATTATAATTATTTTTTTTAAAAATAATAAAAATAATAATAAGCTTTTTTAAAAAATATTATTAATTATATTAAATAAATAATAATAATATTTTAAAAAATAATAAATATAATATTAATTATATTAAATAAATAATAATAATATTTTAAAAAGTTATAAATATAATATTATATTTTTTTTATAATAAATTTATATTATAAATAATTATTAATAAATTTTAAAACTAGTTTTACTTTAAATAAAAAGCAAAATAAAAAGCAAAATTTAAGCTTAAAAAAGCTTAATACTTATAAAGCTTAATTTAAAAATTAATTAAAAGATATTTTTAATTTAATATAATAATAAGATTAATTTTTTAATATTTTAAACTTTATTAAAAAACAATTTAAATATAATAAAATAAAGCTTAAAAAAGTTATTTTAATATTTAATTTTAAAATTAAATATAAAAAGTATAAAAAAAACCGTTTTAATAACTTTTTTTATTTTAAAAATATATTATTAATAATTATTTAAAATTATTAAGCTATTAAAGCCGTTTTTATATTATATTAAAATAAATTATAAGTATTAATTATTATTTTAAATTATTAAATTATAAAAGCTGCTTTTATATTATGTTAAAAAAAATTATAAAAAGTTATAAGCATATTTAAGTTTTATATTTTATTTTTATTAATATTAACGTTAATTTATTTTAATATTAAAAAATTGTTTTTATTATTTAACCTTATAAAAGTAAATTTACTTTAAAGTATAAACGTTATATTATAGCTTAATTATTATTTTATTTAATTTAATATATATAAACTAAATTATTTTTATTAATTTATAATAAAATATTATTATTAAAATATAAATATTTTTATATATTTTTTAAATTAATTAAATTAAAAAAACTTATTTTTTTTATATAATTATTAATAATATTATTAATAATTATATAATAACTTTTTAAGTAAAAAAAGTTAAAAATATTAATAAAAATTTAAAACTTAATAAAATAAATAAACTAATAATTAAAAAAATTATTATTCTTTTTAATTATTTTAATAAGTTTAATAATAAAAGTTTAAAAATTACTTTTAATATTAAAATTAATTTTAAATTAAATAAAAAAATTAAAATAATTAAAAAATTTATAAAGATTTAATTATAATTTTAAAGGTAAAATTAAAAAAAGTATTTCTTTTTTAAATAAAAAAAACTTATTATAATATTAAAATTTTATTAAATTATTATTAAAAAAATGTTTATTATATAATTATTATAAATAATTCTTATTATTACTTTTTAATTATTTTAACTTTATTTTATAATATAATATTATATAATTATAATTTATTTATACTATTAAATTAAATTATTATAAAAAAAAAAAAAATATTTAAACATTTGTTATTATTTTTAAAAAGTTATTAAAACGTTGCTTTTTTTATATTAAAGTATTATTATAAAGCTGTTAAAAAGCTATTAAAAAGCTGCTAAAAAACTATTATAAAATTATTATAAAGCTATTATAAAACTATTATAAAGCTTTTAAAAAGCTATTATAATATTGCTTTTTTTATTTTTTAATCTTTATAATTTTTTTTTTTTATATAATATAAAACTAGCTTAAAACTTTTTACTTATATTAAATAAAAATTAAATATAATTATATATAAACTAATTTTATTATTTTAATAAATTATTATTTTTAATTAAATATTAAATAATTATAATATTAAAAATAATATATTATAATTAAAATTTAAAGGTATAATTAATTAAAAGTATTATTATATTTAATTTTAAATAAATTATATTAATATTAATAATTTTAAGTTTTATATTTAAATAACATGTTTTTTTAACGTTATTTATATAACTTTATTATTATAATCTTTAATAAAAACAACCTTAATAACAAGTTGTTTATTATATTAATATTATAAACTTTAAGTTTTATACTTAATTAATATATTTTTTAAAAATTATTTATATAACTTTATTATTATAATTTTTAATAAAAATAACTTTAATAACGAATTATTTATTATATTAATATTAAAAACCTTAAGTTTTATATTTAATTAATATATTTTTTAAAAACTATTTATATAACTTTATTATTATATTTTTTAATAAAAACAACTTTAATGCTAAGCTTTTTAATATTAAGCAACGTTTATATAACTTTTTATATTATTTTTTAATTATTTTAACTTTATTTTATAATATAATATTATATAATTATAATTTATTTATAATATTAAAATAAAACTATTATTAAAAAAAAAGGCATTTAATTATTTATTATTATTTTTATTATTATTTTTTATTATTTTTATTTAGTTTTTTTATTAAAAACAATTATTTAATATAATAAAAAATTATTAACTTAATTAATTAAAGCTTGCTAGCTATTTATAAAAAGCTGATTATAATTAGATTTTATTTAAAAAAAGATTTTTTATTATTTTTTAAAACTATTTATAAGGTTTTTTTTTTAATTTATATAACATATGTTTATTATTATTATATATATATAACATACGAAATTTAAAAAATTATAAAAAAAAGAATTTATTATAAGTTATATATAATAATAAATATAAGTAATAAAAGCTAGTAAAGGTATTTTTTTAATAATAGTTTTTAATAAAATAATAAAGTTAATATAAAGCATAATTATTTATATAAGTTATTATATTATTATTTATTTTTTTAATTTTTATAAATAAAACCTTGTAGTTAGTAACGGAGTTTAAATTTAATATTATTAAATTATATATTATATATAATATAATAACTATTTTTTAAAAATGTTTTTATTTTTTTAAATTATATAATAAAATAAGTATTAATTTTAATTTTAATATATTTTATAATATAATTATAATTAATGTTTTATTTTTAATTTAAAATAATATAGTCTTTTTTTTATTTATTTAATATTAATAAAAGTGGTATATTTTTTAAGCTTTATAATATATTATATTTTTTTAAAAGCTTATTACTTATTTTTATATAAACTTTTAAGCTTAAAACTTTTTAAATAATTATTATTTTAATTTAAAAAAATATAAATTTGTTTTAATTTATAATATATAATATATTTTATTTTAAAATAATACGTATTTTTATAAAAATTACTTTAAGCTATTTTTTTTTATTAAGCTTTTTTAATAATTAAATATAAAATTTTTTATAAGTTAAAAAAATTATAGCTAAAAATAAAATTTTTTAATATTAATTTTATTAATTTTTTTTAGCTTATATAATATATTTTAATTATTGTTATATATACATAGTATATTTATTTAAATTTTTTAACTTTATATAGCTATAACTTTTAAGCTTTAGCTTATTTATAATCACCTGGTGATTTATGTTTTATATAATTTAGTAGTGTAATTGGATGGTTTATTACTGATTAATTACCTGACCTGGCTCCTTGTTAAGCTATAATTATATAACAACAGCCGAAACACTAAAAATAGCTTCCTTTATAATAACGTTTTTTA
Source organism: Xylaria scruposa (assembly GCA_022385635.1). Lineage (NCBI taxonomy): Eukaryota > Fungi > Ascomycota > Sordariomycetes > Xylariales > Xylariaceae > Xylaria > Xylaria scruposa. The sequence continues at coordinate 4,337 of MU280204.1, forward strand.
ATCCACGTCCTTTAATCCATGCCCTTTAATTAAGCCCTTTAATTAAGCCTTTTAATTAAACCCTTTAATTAAGCCTTTTAATTAAGCCCTTTAATTAAGCCTTAAGCAGTAGCCGTAAAAACGCCTCCGTCGCGCTTTTGTTTTAAGCTACAGCTATTAAACTATTTAGCCTGCTATTATATAATAAGTCAACCAATTTTTTTATTTATTAATTTTCTAAAATATTTTAATAAAAATTACTTTTTTAATATTATTAATTTTAATTTTAAAAATATTTATTTTTTTTTTTATTTAATAACTTTTTATAGCTTTATTAATAACTTTTAAATATTAAAAATTGTTTAAATATATAAGATTATATATAATAATAAGCTTGTATTTTTAAATAAAAGATAATTTATAAATATCTTATGTTTTAATATTTTTAAATACTTTTAATAATTTAAAAATAGCCTTAGCTAAAACTATGTTTTTAAAGCTTTTTATAATATATTAAATGCGGTAATAATAGGTTTTTTTTTTTAAGCCGAAATAATACTTAAAAAGATTATTAAAAAGGACTTTTATATTAATTATAATAAAGGATGTAGTAGTAATAAAAGTGTAGTTATAACAACAGCAATAAAAGGTTAAAGAAATAACTACTTTATAAGCAAAGCCTTTGCTCACCTTTTGTCCTTATAACAAGCAAGCATTTTATTTAAATTCAGGTATATATGTTATATTTAATAAGGTTTAGTTGGCGAGCTTAAAACAGCTACTTTTTTTATTAAAGTTTAGCCCTTAAACGTTAATAAAAAAAAGTTTGGCTTAACATGTGCGCTAGGTCCGTTCTTATATTAATTTTAGCGCTTTAGCATAATAAACTTACTTATATAGCAGCTAAAAGTTTAAAGCTGCCTAGGTGCGCTTTTAAGTTATTATATAAACTAGTTATATAAGGTAGTTTTAATAGTATTAATAACTATATAATTATTATTAACTTTATTATATATATATAACTAGGTGTAAAAAAAAAGTAAGCGTTATATATTTATTAAACGTTTTAATAAAAATCAAACTATTATATAACTATAACTTTTTAAAAAATAATAATTTTAAAAAAATTGTTAATATATTAAATTTAGCTAATTTTTATAGATTTTTTCAAGTTTTTTTTATAAAAATCAAAAAAGGTAAAAAAATTAAGAATTTCTTTATGTAATTTTTTTTTTTTTTTTTTTTTTCTAACAAGGAACCCTTTGTTTTACTTAGTTGTACCTCCTTTGCTAAAAACGAAGGCAAAACAAGCAATTAATCCACTTCCTCCACAAAAGCAAAACTCAATAAAACTGGGCTCAGCCGGGATTCGAACCCGGGGCCTCCTGCAATCCCATATAATCATGGAAGGGCGCGACCCGAAGCAGGAATCATACCACTAGACCACTGAGCCATAGACTAAGATTCGGAGATCAGACTTCATCCAATGACAATTGTGGCGCTTATAACTAAATATCGACGCGTTATCAACTTCTCAAGCACTGCTATCAAGAACGCCTTTGCTAGAAGATCAAAAGGCTAATGAAGTAGCAGCTTTGCATGATAGGTTGTAAATCCTCGAAGTCTAGAAGAGACGTCCTGGGTAAAGCAGATCATATAAGGTGGCTGCTGAACAATTCAGGGGCACTTTACACCATCCAAGACCGTACCTGTAATTGAAATCACGGCTATATCAACATCTTGCTAAACCGAAGAAGGGGCGAGCCAAGGAACCTTTTCTTAAATAGATGGAAGACACAACTATAATTTCGCCCTACTACCCCTGGACTAGCATATATATCGCTAGATTGCTCTTAACTTGAAGAGCCCTTAGGTAAAAAAGGGAGCATAGCATACTCAGCCTCGACCACTAGTAAACTCCGGCATATGCTGAGTCGTATGGACTTGTTTGTCACTTTACAGCATGAGGGCGCCTGCAGAGGTTTCCGTACACATTCAGCTTAGGAAGGGGCAAGGGTGCCAAGTGAGGAAAGGAGGCAAATGTAACAGACGATCACATACAATACATGGACCCTAAATAGTACGCGCCGTGTTACTATGTGGGGAGGTAGCAGCATGTCATACATGCAGAACCAGAGGTCTAGGAACTGTGTGATTTGCTGGCAACTTCCTGTGAGATTGGGAGGTAGAGTTTGACATGAAATACATCGGCCGGAGACCACAAGAACAGAATGATCATGGGGCGTTTGGTGGTACCAGCAGAGATTGAGTGGCATCGGATATTCTGTATTGGGCTGGCCACGTTGGATATACATTCGGGGAAATTCGAGCCCTGTGTGCAAGTTTGTCTCGCTCCGAAAAGTGTAGAATCAAAGTTTCACATAGACCAATAGGTCTTGTACAGCTATATATGGTTGTAAGGTGTGAATATGCACGTCAACTAATATGTTCGACCACTAGTCTTCTCGAAGGTCTGACTGCATGCATTTCTATTCATATTGTGGATTCCGTTCATATGCTTCACTGTGGTTGATGACTGCGGCACATGCTAGATTTGAAGCGAGACTGCATCAATTACATTGGGCCAAATACGTCTTGATGTGGAATTTGAGCACGCATAGGATATCCAGGGCGTTACTCAGTCTCAAATACCTTGGACATACCGATAACTAAAGATCGTAGATCCAGTTCAGTGTGTTATTCTTATAGCCCCTTTTGAAAAACTCATGCTCACTTGTCGGGTTTAAACACCTCCATCCCAAGAAGATCACAACCGGTTCAACATTATGACATTTAGTCTTCACGAAGAGAAATTTTTTTAAGTATGGTTCCAGGTATCATATTCCCATACACAGTTGTCATGCAAGCCGCTGCTGCTTGTCAGGTTTGTCTCTTCTCGGCGTGTTTTGACGATATCAGTCCCAGTGGGCTTGGGGAATAACGACAAAAAGGAGATCGGGCGCTTCACCGGTTTAATTGCTTATTCACACCGCGTCTGAGACTAGACCGGTGTTTCGTAAAGATCATTATCGTAGCGCATTGGTGATGCAGGAAGAGGCGCGAGCATGACTTAATCAAGGTGAGGTCACCTTCCTAACCTGCTCGATGCAGATAAGCTACGTGTTTCAGAGACGTTGCTATCTCGGAAGTAAGTAGACGGTATTTCCATCTGGGTAACCTGTTAGATGAAATACAGGACTGTCTTGGCCTCTGCCAGGTGTATACGTGTAGAACACGAATCGCGTAGCTGCAGGATCTTCCCGAAGAGTCTGCATGAGTGAATTGGATCTCCTTTATGGAAATCTCCGCGGCGGGCGATTTGAGTTCAACCAAGATTGATCTTGATCAGTTTATCACAAGTATAGTTAAACGATCCACTGGAGCAGAATAGCCCTAGGCCCTTGGGGTTTGGTTGACATCTTGATACGATTATTCTCGGTGGTCAGTGACGGACCATATTGAGCTATGCCAGCTGTATACGGTACACCGGCGCCTAATCCCATCTCATACCAAGGGGTTCGTGGCCTCCAGAATTGGGTGCCTTGGATGAGGAATTGCAATGTCTAGCTCTCGTGTACCTATAGGACCAACTATGTAGCTCGCCTCGCTTATCTTGCCTACCTATGGGTTTCCGGCGGCAAAAATACGAGACAGAACAGGGTAGTACTGAACCCAAATGTTTGTCAGTGGACAGGACAGGCAGGCGCTTCGATCCAATGAATTGCCCCGCCCGGCCGCGAGATCTAGGTTGCCAAGAGGTTATCATGGCGATGCTATCCGACGTCACCGATAGGTTTCTATCTTATTCGATGTCGTCTTTTTCTACTACAGCGGGCAGGCGGGCGATGCTAAGCGCTCATCAACAACAACCAACAACCAACAACCACGGGGCTACATGGTTTCTTACCGAGGACTGCAGCAGCGGTAAAGTGAGGTAACAAAAGGCCGTTCGTGATTGACTGCATAACTCTAACAACTGATGCAGGCGTCACTGCAAGTCATCCATACATTAATTTTATTATGTACACTGAGCTACCGTAAAAAGCGGGGAGATCGGCATCCCACATGCCTGTGTATTGTTGGCAAAAAGGTCTTACACGAGGTCATTACCCAGATGGTAGACCTACATATTTGTACGCAGGCGGTACTTACTTACCATTGATTGTTAGAGGCCGCGCATGTACGGCTTTGGTAACTCTGTGGGATGCCATTTGGGGTTCTCGGATTGTTACGAAAGTAAGCAATATACCTATACATGTAAGGTGTTGTTCTGTGGATGTACCTATCTACTCTACCCCCACCTCTCCATGTATGTATGTGGTTGACGTGATGTGGCGGGATGGCCCTAAGCTTACGAATTACTTGCATCTAAGCAGGTAGGTAGGTACATGATCTGTACTTGAAGCAGTTAGGTACTGTACCTACGCCTTCAACCTCCTTGCAGCTAGTACCAATGCTATGTCTCCAGCATAGTATTTTGCATACATGATGACATTGGATATACTCATTCTCACTCTGGGCACACACAGACCCATATGACTTATTATTAGCTCTTGCCCTTTGTCCCTTGCTTACCCCTCCTCACCTTGGCCGTGTGGGCGTAGAAACGTGGGCCGGTGGGTAGAAAGACGCTAAACATCCCACCTTGCGTATTTACTTTACACATACATATTTACTCTCTTATCCCCCAGCTTCTACCAGAATCTTCAACTTCAATCATCTTTCATCTTCCATAGCTCAACTCGAAAACAGCTAAGCAAGCTCAACTATCATTCTCCTTCTCCATCACAATGGGTGTCACCAAGACTGTTATCCAGGAGGGCACTGGTGCCCAGCCCACCCCCGGCCAGACCGTCACCATCGAGTACACCGGCTGGCTCAAGAACACCAGCAAGCCCGATAACAAGGGTGATAAGTGAGTGCTGTCGAAAATGTCCCGACCCGAAGCTACCCCGCCATCCCATCCATATCCGTACATCTCAACCAGGCAACTCTAGTATCGTGATTGTGACGTCAGCTCCCATCCAGTTGTTTTATCACCCTGCTAATATCGCTCCCATAACGATAGGTTCGACTCGTCCGTCGGTCGCAGCGACTTCGTCACGCGCATCGGTGTCGGCCAGGTTATCAAGGGTAGGGTTTTGCGAGCAATGACTGCCAGGCTTTAGCTAATGTGTTAAACGCTCAGGCTGGGATGAGGGTGTCACCCAAATGAAGGTGGGAGAGAAGGCCACCTTGGACATCTCCAGGTATGAAATATTATCAGAAATCGGTCTTTTCGCATCAGCAACTAACGCAACTATCCTCCAGTGACTTCGGCTACGGTACCCGGTATGTTTCTCATTATCTATTACTCGGTTTACTTCGATAGCATGATGGCAATGCTACAAGCACCAAGCTACATTCACACCATTTCATATTATTCCTCAACATAGCCGTTTCGTTTTGGTTCAACAGCTAACAAATTCAAATTAGTGGATTTACTGGCCACATCCCTCCCAACGCCGACTTGATCTTGTAAGTTTGATCCTGTCGTTCACGTTAATCATTAAGCACGACAACCTAATAACCTCGATCTCTAGCGATGTCCACCTAAAGAAGGTCCAGTAAATGCGCCACCGGCGTGTTTCTGATGGAATACGCATACACTGGCGCATAAACGTGTTGAGCACACGTTGCGGTGTTAGTATGATTATGAGAATAGGTTCCATGGTCTAAAAAACATTACTTGGGACGTCCCTTTATGGAGGGCACTGCGTTAAACAAAATTTTGTTACCTTTGTACCGACAGAAAACCTACCATTCACTTGGATTGAGCCTACGATAGCATGTCTGGGAGCTCTAAAGAGACCAGAATGCCTCGGATGATTTCACATCATCGTAAATTACATTCTCTCAGTTGCCTCATCTTTTTGCGTGTGTTCCTATCTCTTTACCAAGCCCCTCATGGCCTATTAGCCCATTATTTCAGAGACTGAACATAATCACCGCACATTATGTTCATTAAAGTCACTCTACAATGCCTATACATATTGCCGTATCTGCACCGCAGACTTCGGCTTGAGATACTACCCGGAATATTCGTTTGAGTCTACGTGCGATCCCGCACTAGTAATTCTCCATTTCCACGGAATCTCGGGTTGGTGCCCAATCTAGTCGTTGGAACAGAAAGCGATCTAAAGCTTGGAGGGGGAGACCATACGCAACTATTGGCATACATACACAAAACAGGCCTTTCCCGCATTCGTGGACGTGGGTCGACCATACTTCGGTGTTCAAAGGCATGTAAATTGTAACACGGTAAAAGTGCCCAGATGAATAGGTACTCGCTACGCTTTTTTAAATAATCTTAAGGGACGTACCAGAGGAAATATTATGGAGAATAATCCAGGTAAGAAAACCAGTTTCAGAAAGCATGTATTACGATTCAAAGGGAGACTGTTATCATTGGCAGGGGCCAGTAAAACAGAACACTACATCTTTTGTCGTCGCATCGACTGAATTTAAAGTATGTCTTCAATGCGTGCTATTGCGTGAATGGTGCCGAAACGCTTACATAGAAGATCCTTAGTAGATAAATTATGCGTAGCTGCATATATCGTTATCATTCCTGAAGTACTGGCTGAGGCACACGGGGCACTCTGCAGTATTTGAACTTGAGCGTATCTAGGTAAATTTTATATTTGCCTGTTTTCTGATTTATATATCAGATTTACAAAACCGGGAGTTTTTTGTTACACGTAGTGTAGTGGGTACCTATATCAAAATCCAGGTGTTCGTTGTTTCACAACGAACAAAATTTTCATGGCATATTCGCTTTAGAGGTTTGGTTTCCGACCATAACTCATCTAGGCCGCATTCTGATCGGCGGTTAGGGATCTGATCGATGATGAAGACTTGACGCTTATTATTCACTCCTATAGGGTCAGATAGATGCAGTGGTCTCATGTCTTACCTGTTGTATTGACGACTTGAAATCCCTCCGATCTAATGTCATGTAGCGAGCATAGCTAAACCAAGATTATTGCACCTCTATGTTTTTATGGATTCGAATGTTATCTATGTTTAGTGATTGTCCTTATAGAGAGGCTGTAGGTTCAAGGATAACGGAATCGAGAGACAGTAGGGCCAGCTAGAGAAGGAATACTCTTCTATGCTTACACGAGTCTGTAACATAGTTCTAGGACACTCTGTAATCAGCTAAAACGGAAAAGTATAATTATCTAACTGTGAATTGTCTTCAGATCTTAGCAACAAAAGACGGAAGTCATTAGATAAATCTGACGGCTGGTTGAAGCTCCTTTTACTGCTGTTGTTATGTTAGCTAGACGCATAATGTCGTGGATTCTGTGCTTATTCTGTAAAACTCGGTCAACAAGGACATGGCAAGAAGTCACAGATGTCTCATGTGAATGTGTCCAAGACATGTAACACGTTGGTTAGCATAACAAGGCTAACATCTGCTAGAAAGTATATAATGAATTCCTTCATGCCAACTAAATAAGCCAAGGAAAAATCTCTTTATTTCATAGACATGGTCCTAGATGACACGTGATGTCTAACGTTGAATGAACCCATGCAATGACTGTTGGCATGCGTGTTTGATCACCAATGATGTTTTCTCAATGGAGCTATTTATACAATTCGATGACGGCATCCAAATTCATGCCGCTGAATCCTCATGGCCTTGAACATTTGTATATCATCCAGTAATGGTATAGTTGTGTTCGTTATAGTCATTACTATTCCTTCACACATCATAGAGGTACATGGCTGTGGCCTCATCCATACCTGAACGTTCTTAGGATGCTCACCAATAGATATCACAAATAGACCTGAGCAAGGTCTGCATATTTCTATTAGTATCAACCAGCGGTGTATAATAATTCATCTCTTTATTGGTGATTTGCCACATCCCGTATTCAACCCACGAGACCCTGGGCTTCCGCGTCATGCCATGGATGATCGACCAGCGGGATCTCTTAATCGGACCCGGCGGACCGGACCCGACGGGTGGGAAAGAGCAATACATCTTATCTTATAATTTTATAGGAATGGCAAACGTATGAATCTTCTGTTTGTCAACTATACCGTGCACTTGTACCTGGCTTGACACGGTCGCGATGTGTATGATCCCTTTCCGACAGGGCAGAACAAGGAGGCACGTAATATCTATCAATGGGTCAGGAACGGGAACATTGATCGTCAGTGCTATCGCAACGTAGCTGATTTGGTAATAGGCCATGGGATAAATGACTCGTTACTGAATTATTAGTCAATTTTCTCTCTAGCTGAGAAGTCTGGTTGTATGACCTGACCAAGCATAAGATGAAGACTATAGGATGGAATAAATGAGAAAAGAAAGTGAAGGATAGCCGGCTATTGAGTGAACCAAGCTCTTATCCATTGGCGACCTGTTGTAATTTGCAACGTGCTGTACATGCAAGCTCAAAGGAAATATGAATTCAAGTAAGCCGGACACTTTGGCAAACGACGGCCTGAGACGCAGATAAGAAAACAAACTAGGTATGACTATGTAAACGAACCACGGCTCAAAGCCAGCCAAGTCTCACAGCGGAATACTATAGTGAAATGCCCGACGGAGGAGCCCGAACATACCTACATACAATCGGGGTAGTCAGCGCTGCCTGGCGGGACTACTGTTGCCGATCCCTCATTAATCGGGGGTGACATTGCATCAAGCACCTGTTGCGACCCATCTGCAAACTTGCTCGGGGCAGACGCAAAAGCGTGTTGTTTCGTGCTTTTGTTAATCATTGTTTTACGATCAGACCACCCACTCATACTTGATCGGGTTAAGTGAAGAAGAGTAAAGACCGAGACGAGATGAAAGGGCGGTCAGTTCATATGCAGCAAACGCAGCATCTAATCTAAAGCTATAGGCCGCTGCCTGATCCCGAATATGCGGAATTCCTGATCAATGAGCGAAATGTTCGTGCGGTGGCACAACATCTCCGGGGGGTGCTGACCACATGTTATCATCGAAACAAACCGGCTCGGGGCGTCTGGAGAATTACGCGTTCAGTTCGATGTCACGCACGCTGGACAAATGTTATCTTGGGGGGAACGACGCGGGAAAAGCAACAGAGGGTTTGAGAGGTTTGTCGTGCGATTCTGGCATGGGTTTGCGCATCTGTAGATAATTTCTGCATGCAGCAAGCCATCGACGCTTACGGTACTGGCTGTACCTATTAGTATACATATATGGCGATTCTAATAATAAAAGTGCTTTTTCTGCCCGTGGACAGGATAGAGATCGGGCGGTGCAAGATGCCATGCGACGCGAAGCGAAGCGCGCCAGCCCGAAAATGGCCGCCCGCGAGAGCCTACTTTGGATATACTCCATTCAGAATTGAAATAGCAGAGTACGAAGGTTGATTTTCTCGATTTGGACACAAGTTGGGGTTCTTTGATCTGCTGAACACAATTAGATCAATGAATGGGTCAAGGTCCCCGGCTTGGGTGTAAGCCGCGAAGAATCCTACGACTCTTTCAGTACTAGTCAGGAACGAGACAACTTTTCTTTCTCAATGCTATTCTTGTAGGCTGTAGCGCAGGGATATTGACACGATGAAGTGCCGTAGTGTAGGACTTTATAGTTGTAAAATTATTGCTGGTAGCGATGCTGTAGTAAGTCTGATAGTAACTGCAAGCATTAGTGCATGGGGTGACGCTAGAAGCAGAACGGTAGGCAAGCATGAAGATCATCATCGAATCATGTGGAGGAAATGAAGGCTAGACTATTCGAAGTCTACACTGAGATGCTGACACGTTCTGGTAGGGCAAACTAGACTCCTCTATCGTGTACTTATTGTGTAGTGCACAGACGGCACAAAGGTCGGAACAAACCCCTGGCTGCACTAACTAGCATTCATACTCCGTACAGGCTCCGTAACGTCGGGCTCGTCTCATGCAAGCCACAGCACCGACGAGAAACCAGAGTTGCTAGCGAAGAATGCCAGGAACGCACCAGCATACCGGGGTCCGTGATCATCGACCGTGCTTAGTTGCCGAGATGCGAACCCGTCTAGTCTAGGCCAGGTATGAGGGGATTCTAAATTCTTACGTATACATAGAAGAGATAGCACCGGTTTGAATTACAAGATACCCTGCTGATAGGTTGAAATGGCGATGGCGTGTGATAAAAGAACAACTAATTCTTTGGGGGGACAGCCGGATGAGTGGCCGACCAATGGGTTGTTTGAGGAGGAAACATCGTGTGGAATCTAGTTCATCTCAACTTTCGGAAATACTTGAAAGCTAGTTGGGAGTGGTTCGTTCACCACATCTGCAGAGTAGTTTTGAATATTAAATGTTCAGCTAGGGCTGCTTATCGAGAGTCTGAGAGTCAAGCGGATCGATTGTCGGTGATTTCATCCTAACATTCCATAATTTGTCAATCTTCTCCTCATCCTGCCTCCCTGCAGGTCAATTTAGTTGCAAGATGTTCGATCTGCTTTCCTGATGGGGTCAGAACAGATCATAACGGCTGCGCATAATAATAGGTAGGTAGTAACTATAGGTACGGTACTGAATCGTTGATCATGATGTGAGAAAGAGGAAGCAAAACAACATCAAGAATCGATTGGATGTTTGAACGATGCAGACAACTGCCGCCTGGCATCTTCACGAAAGACTCCAATCAACATGGTAGTCTGCCCTATTACAGGCAACAAATGTAGGTAGGTCTCAGCAGATACGCAGACATCTACGTAACCAGCATGGGCCGAATGAATTGGTATGGTGCCTTGCTGTCAAAGAAGCGCCGATATAATCAATAGCACAATTGGGGGCGGCTTATCTCCAACAATCTGGGCTCATTTACAATAGATTGCCGTCGCCGAATGGGATGCCACACTCGCAGCAACTGCCGAGCCCAGAGATGGAAATAATCTGAGCAATCAAGGGTAATGGGGGTCACACGTGGTTGTGGTCTGCCACTCTATCCATTTAGGCTGGCATGAGGTGAGGGTTAATAGAAAAGCTGTGCGTGGGAAAGGAAAAAGGAATAGACACCTGGGTGCCTGAACTGAAAAGAGGCTGTGCTGGTGTATTTCTCTTTCTTAGTCTACATATGTGGGATGGTGGTACTGTAAGGGAAATTGCCTGTTGAAGATGTGGGGTGATTCATACTTAGAGCCAATAGACAGAAGGAAAGCGACCCGGGAGGATGTGCAGGGCAGGGTTCTAGAAACGAAATTATCAAGTACCTACACTACCTACCGGAAGTAGTGTACCTCTGGATAGAGCTCTGGAACTGTCAAGCTGCACTGACTAATTTGCCTCTTCACGTTTGTATTCTCATGGCCTTCTTATATCTCAAACCAACAGCGTATATAGCAAACGCATCAAGACCAAGTTATAGAACGCTGCACGCGACGACCACTCTGCGTGCCGCCTTACCTTGCTGGGCGGTCGGAGCGAGAGTAACGAAAATAGCTGCATGGAGGGTGCCATTGCACGGACGTGTGGTACGGTACTAGACTAGACCCAAGCCCACAACGTATACTACAGCAGCAGTGTAAGCCGCTGGTCGGTGCTGTTGATGGGCGGTTCTTATTCCCAGCACCATGTGGTCATCTCTTGAGATTCGAATCGTTGGGAAGGAAGAAGGGGAAACACAGGAGCAGTAGTAATGAAGCTGTCGATTTGGTTGTAAAGAAACTGTTCTCTCCGTGTGAAGACGACGACGTAATGTCCATTCAGTTGCAGTGCTCCTGGCGTTTCAGTTCAGGCACTGGCGGTGATGGCGAGCAAAGTGGGCGGGCCGTCTGTGTGTTCCTTCGTTGATCCTACCGTCTACAGTAATACCCAGCATAGCATACATAACAGGTGGTATTTCCATACATGATGCCCAGATTATTGTAAGTATGTAAGGCTGGCCTACCCATACGTGTGTAGGTATGGGTAGTACAATCCAGCTGTCTCCCAGATGGTTGAAGATACAGACAGTGGGTAGCAGTGTACTGTTCTGCAGCCGGCTTGGATTGGTGGTTGGTACCTTACTGTAGTGTAGATGCGTTGCTGGTGCATCATGTACCTGTTTATTGCGGTGGGTATTACTGTCCTTGGCGCACACCCAGCCCCTGTCCATCTCCTGATGATCCCCGTCAGTTAAGCAATACTCTGTGAAGTCGCCCGGGGTCACCCCTGGCTCGACTCCTCTAGTTCTGCTCTAGTCCCTCAGGCCTTGTCCACAACTCGTTTCTTTCTCTGCCCGCTTAGTCTCTGTTCGGCCTCTTGTGCTCTTTCTGGATGTGGTAACGTGCGGGCTGCAGAGTGGGGCTCTCTTTGCTAATGCAGTTAGACCGGTCTCTTTTTCCCAGCTTCCCAGCCTGTTTCCCCGTTCCCCTCGTGTCTCACACACAGCCGTCGTGTACAGCCGTAAGCCGTACCGTACCGTACCGCACCCAGGTACATACATACCTACATGCTACAGTACTGTTAGTTAGGTGTGCATACATCTCCCACCGCCGCCAGCCAGCGCTGCGCCTGTCAGTCTGTCAAGTCCTGGCCCTGGCAGGCATTGTTTCCTATTTCCCCTTGATCCCACATCACACATCACCTTCCTTTTCCCGCCCTCACACCTCCGCGCCTCACCCTTCGTCTTTCTTTCCTTCCTTTCGCCGCCTCGTGAGGTTTCCTTTTCCCGACGACAACGCTTTCTCCGGCGAAGACCTTCATCGGTCTCGACAGTTCCCCGTTTTCGTTCGTCGCGCGCCATTACGACCGACGATCGACCCGAGTCTAGAGGAACTCAGGGCCGCCCAAGCCATCCCGATGCCGTTGTAATACCCAATTCGCGAACTCGACCCACGACCATATACCCGAACCATCTACCCCTCGATCTTCTGACGATTTACTCGTCTTTCCACTCTTTTGAGAAGAATATATTGCGATTTTTATCACAGTTTGCTTGTTCGCACAAGGTGAGTTTTTTGCGTTGGCGCAGGTCGAAGAAAGCTCGGGTTAGGTCAGCGTAACCTGGCCTGGCCTGGCCTACTTCGACGGGATGTCCGTACTTGAAATAAAAGTCTTGGCCATCTGAGAAAAGATCGATAGCTAATACTGTATTCGGCTTGACAGCATCCACTCGTTGACAATATTCTGTCAAGTACATTCGTTCTGCGACACCCTGACACTGTGGGTAGTGGTATCGTGAGTGTTTGGTGGAAATGCTGACTCCCGACAGACCAGCTACTTAATTCTCGATCTCTCGACGACTCATTGAATACGGAGGATTCTTGGATATAGACGACCATACTGGATTAATTATAAACGAGCCGATATGCACACTCAGTCCTTGGTGGCGGTTGCCCTTGTGGCCGCCGCATCCGTTGCAGTCGCTCAGCCTGAAAACAGGCCCAAGATTTATTTCCCCCGGCAAGTGAAGAGGGTCTTCACAAATACCACCATTCCGGTTACGAGCCGTGCCTCTCAGTCCAGCAGCTCCTCAACCGAGTTGGCAACAAGCTCGTCTAGTAAAGGGGCTTCGTTATCCGATATCCTCGGCAGCATCGGGCTAGGAGGTCAAGACACGTCCTCAGATGACGACAGTGGCACGACGACGGTGATTGTTCCGACGACCGTTTACGTCCCCCCGAGTCCCACGGGTTCCGGCTCCACTAACGGAACCGAATCGAAGACAGCCACCGGAACTGAATCCAAGACGACAGCTACTGGGCTCGTATCAAAATCAACAGCTTCCGGAACTGAATCCAAGACTGCTACTACTAAAGGCGAATCACCAACTGCCACTGGAAGTGGATCAGCTACTTCTAAAACTGAATCAAAGACGACGGCGACTGGATCCGAATCAGTAACGGCTACTGGAAGCGAGTCGAAGACGGCAACTCCCACAGCCACCACTTCCAAAGATGCGGTCTCAACTGCGAGCGAGAGCAAGGCGTCTTCGAGCTCTTCAAGCGAGTCTCCGACGGTGAAAGAAAACACCACCACCGGCGAAGCCACTACTACCTCGGCACCTTTGTTGTCCATTCCCAGCTTGAGCCTCAGTCTCCTTCCATCTGAGTCAGCCTCATCCGGTGCGAATGCAACCTCTTCCGCTGTGGCCACATCCTCGGAGGAAGCCACAAGCAAGCCAACTTCGACCCCGGCCGTCTCGACACCAGCTTCCACGCCAACTTCGACACCAGCTGCGATACCAATTTCGACGCCCTCTGAGAAGCCGACTGAGACGTCTTCTTCGTCCGGGATCCTGTTGTTCCCTACTGGAGTTGTAACCACGACCGCTTCGCCGACCCCAACTACGAGCAGTGGTGGTTTACTGGACAGTCTGACCAGCGTTTTGCTACCTGGGTCGTCAAGTGCGAACAACACAGCGGCTGCTTCCCCCACCAGCGAAGTAGGTACGAGTGAGACCGGAGTCGGATCCTCTACCGTTGCCTCATCCTCAGACGTGACGCCAACACCGAGTCCGACCTCGAATACCGGCCTCCTTCCCAGTCTTACTTTGATTCCTGAACCGACCGCCAACTCGACCGAATCTTCTGTTCTTACACCGACGCCGACACCAACGCCGAGTTCGAGTTCAAGCACTGGCCTGATTCCAGATCTTTCCAGCTCGCTTATTGGAGTGCCGACCGCGAACTCAACTGGATCATCTGCTACTCCGACACAGAGTAGTTCTGGTGGACTGGTGTCTTCGTCCACTTTCGTGCCGACGTCTTCGACTCCGATCCCAACACCGAGCGGAAATGGAACCGATGCTACCCCCTCGTCATCGGAGAGCGTGAGTGTTCCTATCACCCTACCTCCAACTTCGACTCCGATTTCGACTCCGATTGCAAATGGCACTTCGACGACACCGCCAGTAACATCAGCCACGGTGCCCACATCTTCGTCACAAATTCCAACCAACGCGACGACCTCGGACATTCCCACCTCGACGCCACCGCCTGTCACATCGTCATCTAGCGTATCAATCCCGCTGAACACCACTGAGCCAACGACGAGTTCGTCGATCCCTGTGTCGACAAGCACTCTGCCACCCACGACGACAACTTCTGAGGTTATAACTCCTACGTCTACAACGCCTTTAACACCTACGACACCTGCGACGACAGTGGTGCCTACTTCGACCTCGTCCAAGTCGCTTGTGACCAGTATTGTTGCTACAGCCACCATTACTGATTCGCAATCGTGGTTGCCGACGTCTCTCATCATCCAGGAGCCAACGGGCACAGTAAGCACCGGCTCGCTTCCCACCACGGCCACTGGGATCCCCACCACGCTTCCCATGGCTATATCCCCTGCTTCGACAAATGCCCCGCAGCCACCGGACAGCACGATGATTCAGATCTCATTCAAATACGGCGAGCATTATATGCATCTCGTTGAGCAGCCAAAAGCTGCGGCCCAATTATTCCAGCTACTACCGGGAGCTCTTGCATACGGCGCTGGGCTTGATGCGAAGGATATTGTCATGTATAGTATCCGACCCTATGATACATTGTCTACGCTCGGTTACATCACCTCTCAAGCTTTGCTGTACTATCCGAACGACAAAGTCAACCAGCTCGCCAATGATATCAAGACGCCGAATGCTGCTCTATATCAGCAAGATGACCCGCTCGCTCAGAACTTGACCAGCCAGATCAACCCTGCCATTCCCATCTGGCTCGGGTCTGGGCTTGATGGTAACCCTAGCACCGGTTCTGGCAGCAGCTCTGGTGGTGACGGCGGTTCGTCAAACCACGATCCCTTCGGAGGTTCTGGTGGCAACGAAACTACAGCCGCGCAAAAGGGAACTACAGCCGGTATCGCGATTGGTGCTCTCAGTGTTGCAGGTGCGTACGGTGCGGCCATGTTCGTCATCGCTCGGAGGTACAAGCGCAAGAAGCAACGCCACCAGCGAAGCAGCTCTATCTCGGCTGTGGACGAAATGCGCCAGGCAGGCAGCCCGCCTCTGATGGGTGGTGCTCTGCTCAGCCGCGACTTCAGCAGCAGCCCTGGATATAGCCCCGGATACGGTGCCACAGCTGGAGAGAATATGCGTAACAGCCAGGGCAGCGGAAGGAGCGGCACAAACCACTCCGCACGAACGGCAAACATCTCTGCCCCCGTCGCTGCCGAGAACTCTCTTGGGTGGAACTGAACGTGAACGTGAACGACTAGCGTATGACTGCACGTCCGAGCCATTTTATTAGTCCTTTTTTTCACCCTTCTATACTTGGATACCCTTTCAGGTGAACCTGTAGAACCCATCGCTCTCGATGAAGCCGAGGGACGCGGGACAAGCAGTCACCATGGAAATGCGATCAGGTTTTGAGCCATCCGCTCACTGTTTTTTCTTGCGAATTACGCGTTGGACATCATGAAAGGTCTCGGCCCACCTTTTGCTGGCCGAGACCTGATGCCCACGTGATTTTTATCTAATCCATTTGCTCACTGAATTTAAAAAAAAGGAGCCAAATCACTAGGCTCTCGGGCCGTTAATGGGCAGCGGCTACAAGAGAGTAGGGTGGTGGAAGCTGGTGGATGGAGGGGCTTTTAAAGGGGTTCGCAGCAACGACGCACCATAGAACTGTACAATACAAGCGATGCCCATACCGCGCTGGCAGAAGGTGACACGACTAGGCAATGACCCGATCCCATGAAGTCTTCGAAGAAGTAATGCAAATATGACGAATAGACAAAATGAAAATCTTAAAAATTTTACTCGTTTGTGCTAGATGTGATAGACATGCTATTCTCGATGACACTGCCATTGAACATATTTTGAGATATAGGGAGAGTACTGCATAGGGTGCTGGAAGGAAAGGGATGCGGCTGATTGGACTGCTTAGCTACTTACATATATGGTATGCACGCCCTGCAGAACGCCGACATAAATTTCTCGTATCACTCACTTACTACAACCACGCACCATTGCAGGTCGCTCCGTAGACTCGACGACTTTTCGCATAGCTAAGAACCCCGTAATCGTTCGATTACGAGTTCTACTCATGGGCAGCTCTTCTCCCTGGAGATGAGGGCTGTCATAGTTGTTGTATGACGTAATTTCATCTCATCTCATCTCATTTTCAGACTGCGATTACGGATGTTAGTCGTCTTCCATTCCATCATGGCACATCGTCAGACGGCGAATGCGGAAGTCGAGCCGATTTTCTCGCAGTCTCACAGCTCCAATTCGTCGGGACGCACGAACGTGAGTGGGCAGGTCACGCCAGGAAGCGAATCCGCGTCCGATCGAGAAGGCATCACCAACCAGCGTCAATCCGATGGCTACTTCCAACATCGTCCACTGCCGCTTTCTAGCGCTGTCGACGGTGATGATGATAATGACAGCGAGGCCTACGAGCTTAAGGAGTTTCACGGCGATGCCATCCGAGATGACGAGTACAGCGAGGACGATGAAGAGACAGGCGGGACGCGTAGAAGGAACAGAGAGCGGGCTGCCAGGCGATTGAGCGATAGCACCGTTGCCAGCTTCCAGCTCTACACGCCCGACGAGGAGAAGGCTGTTCTCCGGAAACTCGATCGCCGCCTTGTGATATTCTTGGCCTTCTGCTACATGCTATCTTTCGTGGACCGATCGAGTGCGTTGCACCCCCCTTCGTCAGTTGACCAAAGTCTGACTTCTTGTAGATATAGGCAATGCTCGAATCGCTGGCATGGAAACAGACCTGCAGACCAAGCCGCCCCACGAGGACTATTTCGCCTGGGCATTGCGCGCTTTCTATTTTGCCTACATTTTGTTCGAGTGGATGACACTTCTGTGGCGTATCGTACCTGCGCACATATACGTCTCGGTAATCGTGCTGTCGTGGGGTATCGTCGCCTCGCTGCAGGCCATCGTGACGAGTTATCCTCTGCTGATCGTACTGCGCGTGTTCTTGGGCATTGGCGAGGCTGGCTTCGCAGGCGTGCCGTTTTATCTGTCGTTCTTTTTCAAGAGACGCGAATTGGCTTTCAGGACAGCGCTTTTCATCTCTGGTACGTACCTGAATCTCATACAGAGAACCCTATAACTTGGCCGCCCCTTTCTTCGATTTTACTCTGTACTTCGAGTACGTAAGTCTGACATAGATTCAGCTGCTCCATTGGCGTCTGCCTTTGCCGGTTTCGTGGCCTGGCTCATCTTGTGGGTTGGAAAGAGCCTACCGATCGCCCCATGGCGGCTATTATTCCTTCTCGAGGGCTTCCCCTCCATCATTGTCGCGACAATCGCGTGGGGCGTGATACCCGATTCTCCCGAAACGACTTCGTTCCTTAGCCCGCGCGAGCGAAAGATCGCGCTTCTACGCCTTCAGCACGAGAAAGCGGAACAGCACGGTCACAGACGGTCGTCTTTCTCATCGTCCACAGCGACCCGGAAAAATAAGCCAGCGCCGTCTACGTCCGGGCTGAAATCGAAAGATGTCCTCGCCGCCTTCAAAGACCCCAAGGCCTGGCTCACTGCGTTCATGCTCTTCCTCGCCAATATGGCTTACAGCACACTACCCGCGTTCCTCCCCACCATCCTCAAAGACATGGGCCACAGCGAGCTACAAGCAGAGGCGCTGTCTGCGCCCCCGAACCTCCTCGCGTTCGGTATCGTTTTAATCACCGCGCACGTGTCTGACCGCGTGCAGTCGCGCTCCCTCTTCATCGCTGCGCACGCACTACTTTCGGCGTCGGGCTACCTCGTCCTGGCGCTCGCGCGGCCTACTGGGGTAAGTCCTGCCGTCCGCTACCTCGCCGTGTATCCGGCGGCCGTGGGCTTCTTCAGCGTCGTCGTCTTGGTCCTCGCCTGGTCCGTGAATAACCAGCCGAGCGAGGGACGTCGGGGAGGTGGATTCGCTCTCCTCCAGGTCGTTGGACAGTGTGGGCCCCTGCTCGGCGCGCAGCTCTATCCGGATCGCGACGCGCCTTTTTTCGAGACGGGTATGTGGGCCTGTGCCGCTGCTATGTTTGGTGTCGCTGTGCTTGCCCTTGTTCTGAGGGTGTATTTGGCGTGGTTGAATCGTAGGTTAGATAAGGAGGAAGGCGAGGGTGAGGGTGTTGATGAGGAGATTCAGAGACTTGTCGGATCAGAAAGAAAAGAGAGGATGGGGTTTAGGTATATATTGTAATACGTAAGGTATGAAGTGTTTTTGTTCAAGTGGCTCGGGAAGAAATCCCTCTGTTGTGTTTGCCACTTATCCCTAGAGGATGGCGATCCCTTGGTTGGTAAAGCATGTTTTCGACGTCGAACTCCGTCGACCCCAGGTTAAAACGATGCGTAATTGAGACCCAATCACGTAGCGAGAAAGTGTGTCAATAAGTTTCTAAATAACTTAGTTCGTCATTGACTAACTTTTAATACCACTCACCATTCATATATCATTGCGTAACATGCCTCGAGACACAGGGTAAGTTCAAGTTGAGTGCCGCTGCCAAGGTCCTCTCGCGGAGGGGATCTCCCCGTTAACAATAGTTAGTTTAAGCTCTGAAGAGACTGATAGCTGTCATAAACTAAATATGCAAGTGTATATGCACACGCTACTAGCACAATCACTACATAGTCTCGCTTGTTGCGTCGAAGAAAAATGGCAAACCCGAAAACAGAGATTCACAACTGCTAGTCCTTAGAAACTTATGATGATAAGAAGTTTGTCAAGTCAAACAACAGGCAGCCAACAAGCCCATGGACTTCGCATAAGCATGTCGGGTCGGGGCTTTCTTTGCTCCTACTGCACTTCAAAGTTGGTCGAGACCTAGGTGGCGTAGATGATCACCCTGCAGGGACCGGTCAAACTAGAACACCGTATGGATATCCCTAGGACGGTTCATGGGTGATGATACTATCCGTAAACGGATATTGAAATACCTACACAGCATTACTTTACGTATTCCAGTTGTCCAAATATTGAGATTATCCAGGCATGCTGTGAGCCTTCTGTGTTCTATGTAGAAATAGACGTAGATGGCCTTTTCACAGATTTTCAGGAATAAGTTTCCATAAATGAATACAAAAAATCGTGCTTATATTCACCAGATACATATGGCCCTCGTGTCCAAATGCAATGACCTAGTCGAACTCTACGGCTCGCCTTTCTTTCTCGGCGAAGGGGGAAACCGGATCCGATGAGCCAATTCAACATGTCCAGCGCACTACGCCCGTTAACAAAGAAGGACGTAGTAGATCAAATATACTACTAGGGTTAGTACCGAGTGTCTAATGTTCCTAGACATCCTGTGGGCTTCAACTTACCGTCATCCACACAGGAGATATGGGGTAATATCAGTTGGTGATGCAAACTGCCTAGGCCGGTCTACCTGTGAGTGGTGGTATGTAGAAACTTATATGCCCCCTGAGTTCTTGTGGATGGAAGATTATCCGCTACCATAGAACTATCCAACGGTGTACCAAGTAGGTGGATGAAGAGAATGCCTGTATCCACAGCTGAGGCGATACAGTTGCGTCTAGGTATCGTCTCTTTCTTAAATGTTCTGTCAGATTAGTAGCGGGCTGGCTGCTGCTGTACCTTAGTCTTTGTAGAGAATAGGAAGTCTTACAAAAGGGCCAGGATTTCATGCCACCTATACAGTGCTAACTTTTCGTGTCAGAGATGATTGTTTCTTATCTTCTTAGCTGCCGGGAGTACGTGATAGCTCGTATGATCTCACCGAGTCGGCCGAAAACTACCGTCCGTACATGTGTATATAACTATCAGAAATACGTCTGATCGCTTGACAAGTGCTGACAGACCTGGTATCGGGGATCGGCTTCATCTGCCGTATAGAACTTAATCTTCGTGGAGATGGCATATGTATCAGTCGTTATGGTTATCGTAATCTTACGCGGTACATGTGGCGTGGCCATCACGGAGCCGGCGAATGCTGAATCCGTGTTGACATGAACTACTGCTCTATTTCTAAAGCAGAGATGAAGAGCGGTGTTAGGTCGGGGGCCCAGAACTACTCTTGTGTGTAATCTGCTGCTTCTAGGTTCCGCAGGCAGCGATCTTCCCGGAACATGCTTAGGGGGAAACCTTACAAGCGAGAGAGTCTTCACAACTCAGCAAGGCAGAACACGTTAACTGCATACGAAGTGCAGATACTGTGAATTCAATGAGCGTCCATTTGGACCCGTGTGGCGCGACCTACCTGTCTAGTACTTTTAACTCTCTGGCTCCCCGGAACTCACACTCACACCTCCGTGTCTTTTCCCTTTGAACATGCGTAATCCGTGTAAACTAGCTAATCTTTATTCTTCTCCTAGAAGGAATTCATAAGTTATAATCTAATGATTTAGTCCGTCGCTAAGCGATACATACAGACAAGAATCGAGCTCGACTTGGCTCTCTACGATCGACAGCACTGTTCTCGGGTATCGAGAAGGAGAGACGATAGCCGAAGAAGTCCGATCACCCTTGAATTGTGAAGAGAGAAGACGCCAATGAAGAGCTTATCGAACAACCTTTAGCTCAGACTCAAGCGTCCGGAGAAAGCTGGGAATCTGAGGGCAAAAGTGTGACTTGTAAGTAGGAACAATGCAAGAGCGAAGAAAAGCCAGTATGGTGCTCCTCAGGAGGGATACCACTGCAGGAAACTGGACCGTCACCCCAAGTCCAGAACCAAGCCCTCCAATATACCCTGTACGTATGTGTTTCGTGATCCTTCCCTCATTAGCATATATTTGTCTGCTCTTAGTATATGTGTATTTTCCTCACGATGCGGTGGACGGTTGTAGAAAGCTCGGACGATACCAAACGCCCGGTACTCTTATCTACGACATATATGCCATCATTACCCCCTTTTGGCACCTAGAAACACGAGCCGAGGTCAAGCTAATAGTTTTCGGACAGACGAGGCCGGCCCAACACGCGTTGGCCGTCGTCGGCGGGGTGCCGACAGTGATGACCGACATTCCCATCTCCGCCGCGCTTCTGGCGCTCTTCATGGTGTCAGCCGCGGCGCATGCCCTTATCCTGCACACCAACAAACGAAACAGGGTGAAGTTCTTCTTCTCAGGCGCCATGTTCGCGCTGTGTCTCCTGCGGAGCGTGGCCCTGAGTATGCGGATCGTGTGGGCGACGTTCCCGCACGATGCCAACATAGCCATCTCGGCGGGAATCCTGACGCAGGCGGGCAGCGTCATCGTCTTCATCGTCAACCTGATCTTCGCGCAGCGGATCGTGCGCGCCTACCACCCGAAATTCGGCTGGCACCCGGCCACTACCTCCGGCTTCCTCTTCCTGGTCTGCTGCACCATCGCGTCGCTGATCATGATCATCGCCGTGACGGTCCAGAGCTTCCTCACGCCGGACGTGGAAATCAGACACTCGGACCGCATCGTGCAGCTGTTCGCGGGCACGTACATGGCCGTCCTCGCCTTTATGCCAATGCCCATCGTTGTCCTCGCGGCCTTGGTCCCACGTGCTAAAAATAGACGCATCGAAAAGTTCGGCGCCGGCCGCTGGCGCAGCAAGATGCAACTCCTTTTGGGCACATCGGCCCTAGCGGCGCTGGCCGCCGCCTTCCGCGTCTACACGGGATTCGTCCCGCGGCCAGTGAGCCATCCTGCCTGGTACCACCACCGCGCGTGTTACTATTGCTTCAACTTCGTCACGGACCTAATAATCTCCACCGTATATCTCTTCGCGCGGTTCGACCGCCGTTTCATCGTGCCGAACGGCGCCAAGGGACCGGGAGACTATGCCAAGGCTGCGCGAACGCGCCCGTCATCTGTCGTATCTTCGGACGGCGGCGAGAAAAAGGGCAACGACACGGATCCCGAGAAACTTGCTACGCCCACGAGTGACAGCAATGAGGACGCCTGCGAGAAGGCAGCCTCTCCTCCAACACTAACATTTGACCTTAGCGGTAAGGACCAAGACAAGGGAAAGGGGAAGGGCAAGGATGTCGACATCGAAGGCGATGACCAGGGGGCTACAAGTCCTCCGAGACAAACGTCGGCGGTCGACAGCAGCACCCAAACAATGGACGGCCCCAGCGGCGACTGGTACGCCTGGCCGTTCCGAGCGTCTTGGGCGCCACTACACAACAGCAAACCCATGTCCTCGTCGACGGATCAGCCCAGCGAAGGCGACATCGACTCGCCTGTCGACGACCCCCCACGACAAGCCAGCGTCGCCGGCGTCGAAGAGGCGTCGAGTCAATGGGGCGCAGAAACAAGTAGTAGCACGTGCATCCAGGAGCCTGACCCGGCACATCCCGCGCCGGCGCAACGGCAATTCCAACCGAACCAACTGCAACGTAGTCTTACGCTCACGCTGGGCCAGGCAGCTAGCGAGGCGCTGCCCACGGATGCCGCGAGGCCGGTCACAAGCGAGGCACACGCGTCGGAGCGCAACCCCACTGCCAGGGTTCCCACTCGCAGCCAGAGTGTCGCCGCTTTTTCTCCTGCTGGCAGCAGTCGAGCACCTAGCCGGGGTCGCATCCACCAGAGTCTGAGCTGTAAGGAAGTAGAAATCCTTAACCCGGCGGGGGGGTGGATATAAACACCGTGGCTTCGCGCTCATCTATAGATCGGAGCGAAATCTGCTGGGACGGAGTATATAGGTAGCGGATGGTTTGCCTTTTGGGTGTATGCGTTTCCTGTGCGATAGTAAATTTATTCCAGACCTTGACACATGTCATTTACTTGTAACCCGAGGGTGATATAGTGTAAGACATAAATGGAGTTTGGCGCAAGGAGTAGGGGGTTACTCACTAACCATTTTGTACAAACAATGGCAATATTGTAAATGGTTTCTGACTCGCTAGTACTGGTAGATTCGGTTACTACACGACGTGACACGTCAAATATCACCTAATTCTGTGTCAGGGGCCAAAATGGCAGCATTCAAAGAACGACTGCTAGTTCTATTATGCAAATTAGTTGTATCTTTTACGAAGACCTCCAATCCCTAGACTATGCTGGTGATTGTCACGACCAGGCAGGCACAAATAAACTTCGCTTCATTTAACATGAAAACTTCTCTCTATTGGCGAGGAAATCTAGGCGCCCTTTATCTCTTTGAGTATGCTTTTCTCCTTATGCTGGAGCTGGACGTGAGCCTTGATAGATGATGACGCGATGACTCTCCAGGGTATCTTGGCAGCCCATGATAGTGTCTGAGCTGCCTTAGAAAGGCATCATTCTATTGGCTTGAGTAATCGTACATGAATTTTGGGTGGCGGGTAGCCACACCAATCGTTGAGGCTATCGGCTCTGAGAAGCCTGGGATAGGCCGTTGAAGCTTCAAGCCGCGCACCCGGGGTAATGGGCAACGAATTGCACGAGAAAACTAGAGGAAGTAATCCGGTGTTCCTACCCAACAGTTAGATTGGCTTTGTGGATGGCAAGTCAAAGGGTTTAAGGGTAAAACCTACGTCGAGAAACCATGGGTTCCCCAGCTCGTGGGCAGGGGTCAAACTGTAAGCTGCAGGCCAAGCATCAGTATAACAAAATCCCAAAGACAGAGACAGAGCCCCTGCAGGCCGACTCTCAAACAGGGCATCTTACAAGGTGTATTTCAGATGCTCATCAATCTCCATAATGGCGGCTTGATTACCACATCGGTAACAGTAATTTGGGGCTGCGTTATGTTAGTTCAGGTTCTCAAGCGCACAGCCGGCTTTGATGGGGGACTAACCAGAGAAAATAGTCACAACGTTACGATCTTGCGACCAGTTGTATCCCTCCATAACCAACTGATGAGCCCTAGCAATCAATGTCAACCCATTGTTGTGGTTGAAGGCCTCTGAAATGTCTTGGCCAAAAGTGTAACCGGCACCGCGAGGAGAGATACCCCAGCCGCATCGGTCGTCGGGGTCGGACCATAACAAGTCGCACATGGGGCCTTCATGTGGGACTTCTTGGATGCGGTCCAGGGCCCGAATGTTATCGAGTGTGTCAATGCTAGGAGAAAGCCCGCCGTGAAGGCAGAAAATCTGGTTGTCGATCAGAGCGGTGAGGGGTAGGAAGTCAAATAGGTCGGTGAAAAACTTCCAGACATTGGCGTTGCCGTATTTCCGCAGACACTCATCGTAGAAGCCGTAGACCTGAGTGATTTGTCTAGACTCGTGGTTGCCGCGCAAAATGGTGATGCGCTGGGGGTATCGGATCTTGAGGGCAACCAAGAGGGTCACGGTCTCGACCGAGTAGTAGCCTCGGTCGACATAGTCACCTGTAACGCGCCGCTAGTTAATAATCATGTACTTCTTCGCGTCTGCCGCCTGACCGCGCCACCGCGCCAATGTTGATGACGAACCCATGAAAAGATAATTGGTGTCGGGGTTGGGACCACCGATCTTGAACAGCTCCATGAGGTCATGAAACTGGCCGTGAATATCGCCGCACACGGTCACGGGACATTTCTACCACGGTTAGCAGAGGCTTCTGTGCTCCTCGCGCCGAGGGGTCATATCATACCACAGGCTGAACATTAGATTCTTCTTGCAGCACTTCTCTGGCCTAGAGGCGACGGAATGTTAGCGCGGCGTGCAACGGTGGCAGTGGTGGCGGCAGCGGCAGACCTTCTCGCAGAGTCTCTGAACGTCGGACTCGGCCAGCTGCTTGCAGTTCATCAGACTCTCGATCCACCCATCCAGCGTAGGAATGGTAGTGGGCTCGGAAGCGGGCATGGGAGCCAGCTCGGCAGGAATCCGGCCGACATCCTCCATGTTGGTATCCATGTTTGCTTGCGGGGGTTGGGATGGCGATGGCTGGGACGGCGGGGATAAGAACAGTTGCGTATGCGTTGCCTCGCCTTGGTCTGTTTAGGCGGATGGACGACGACGACGTCGCTGTCAGGCACGCGACAATAGTGGCAGGCTTGGTGGATGGGTGATAAGAGATGGGTGGGGTCGGATTGGCTGGTCTCGGTTGGATTGGGTATCGTCGTCACTCGTCACCGAGCGTTATTGTACAGGCCGCAGTAAGAGGGGGAGAGAGGCTTAGACAGGGCGTGTTGCAGTTTGTATATTGCTGTCGCCGCCGCCGTCGTCATCAATCAAATTACGAGTTGGTTGTTTTGTCACTGGGAGATGAGAGGGGGAGGGGAGCGATAGGATGGGATTGCGATGTTGTAGTCGGAAATTCGTAGGCAGGTTGACAAGGCAGGCAGGCAGGCAGGCATGCAGGCAGGTTTGGGGGAGTTTGTTAGCGGACTACGCTACCTACCAGTAGTGATGAAAGCAGTTCTTAGCTCGCTTAAACCGCGGCTTTTCTCTAGTTATCCTAAGGGATGCATTAGACACTTACAGTCCAAACTAGATCGAGAATCAAAAGAAATGTTAACTGTCTAAGAAAAGAAAAGAAAAGTCAATATACGAATATTCCAGCAAAGTGTTTCGCGAGCTGCAACTTAGTTGTGCTGTTTACGACCTCCTATTAATACACTTACGTTGACACAAGTGAGTAACTAATCAAATCAGGGAGGAGAAATCAAATGATACAGTAACGAAGGCCATCATGGAAACCAGTCGAGATTTCTTTAACCAAGTCTCATTTGGCATTCGTGACGTACCGTGGACGTTCTTGCAAACCGAGACTCTCATTAGGGTATATTTTGATATATATGAAGTTGCTAAGCCGCCACCGACCCTAGAATGTACATCATTACACCACCGCCCTCTTGTATACTCATGAGAGACCAAGCCCAACAGGACCGGAGCCATTTGTGCCATTCTGCGGCACGTCTTGCCCGACGAGGTCTCGGAAATCAAGTTGTACAGCCTCCAGCATCTGAGCATGGATCTTAGCTCGCTCCACGCACTGGTTCCATACCTCGCCATCCCGTTCCGTACTACTCAATTGTCTGCCGAGGATGATGTTGAACGCATCTACCTCTTCCTTGGCCCATTTCACACACGCGCTCATCATCGCTTGCGGAAAGCAGCTCTGGAAACAGGTGACGGTATTCCTGATAATGCAGAAATAGACAAACGACAATTGCCATATATAAAGGTGCAGATCTCCTTGGAAGATGCATTGTCTGTATATCAAGTTAATACCCGCGGATATTAGAATAAATTTGCTGGTATAGAGCAACTCACCTGCATCGCTTTTGGATCAAGTTACCCCGAGCTTCGAGATATGCTTCTCTCGCCCTGTCTTCGAATCCTAGCTTGTTCAACCAGCTCACATTGCGCCTCGTTTTCTGTGGCTTATCATGCGTTTGCACCAGCTCCCTAATGATAAACCCGGCAAGCCTAGAGCTTCTTTCTTCAACCTTGAAGTTTATAAAATCCTGGGCAATTGCGTTGTTCTTAAGTCCTCGCGCAAGGTTCTTCAGCTTCTCAACTCGGTTCACTGCCAGATCGAAGCGCTGTAAGGCAATGTCAATGTCGAGTTCATCCATCTGGCCTTCAACCCATCGCAGGTTCTGCTGCTTCCCATCCACTTCGATCAGCATATCTTTGATGTCGGACAGTGTCGCGAGCAACTCTGTTTTTTGCAGTAGGCCTGGGTCACGAGAGGCAAAGTAATTGATTGTTTCCTTGGCTTTGTTATTGGCTTCCATCTCGGACTGTAGGCCCTTGCGCAACTCCTCGACAGCTTTTCGTATGTTGAGCAGTAATGTCGGCTTCTCGGAGTCTTCCGGCTTCTCTGTTCTATAGATGAAGGATTCCTGGCCGACACCCCGGACCATGATCGCATCTGCCAATTTATTTCTACCACTGTAGGCTTCACTAGTTGCCGCCATATCCACGACCTCGATGTCCAACAAGGGCCAACAACGATCCGCGACCATTTTTGTGGCCGGCCCACGCGCATCATTTGGATTATCCACTTTCCGTTTCTTACGTGAAGCGATAAGCAAATGATCGTTCAAAAGAAAGATCTGCATAGACCGTCTGGCTTTGTAGGTTGCGTTGTCCAGCTCGATCCACGGCCCAGCGTTTTGGACCACGTGTCTGCCCATGGAATTGGGAAGAAACTTTTGGGAGCCCTCGACATTTTTGTACAACGCCTGCATCTGAGAGTTCCATAGCGCGGTCCTGTCGGCCACCGAACTTCTTTTATCCCTTTTGCTCAAACCCGTAGAGAACTCGCCGGCGGCGTTATCTTTATTGGAGGCGGATCGGAGAGCGTTCGTATTAGTCTCGAGATCCTTGAATAGATTGCGAAGTGATCGCATCTCGCTCTTCAGCTTCTCAGCCTCTTTACTAATTTTGATGAACTGAGTGCGGTTTTGATAGACATTCTGCTGCAGGTCGCTCGCCGCTCTGGCCTTCAACTTCCGTAAGGCATCTTCGTAGTCCCTTATCTCATCCTCGGTCGCCTCGCTGAGAATGGCAGCGACGTACTGGTCCGGGACCAGCCTAGGATCACGTAGTGCTTTTGGGTCGACAGCGGGTGGCGCGCCGCCAGGACCACGCGCAGGAGGCGGTCGCGAGTTCACGGACTGGTCATACTTGGCCAAGTCGATGTCGGGTACAGAGGGGACAGGAGGCTGCTCGGGATCAAAGTTGGAGGGCAGATTGTTGAAGCGCGTAGAGTAGCGCCGCTTGACGAGATCACCGGTCTTGCCTCCCGTCGAGGGCGGCGGGCGTTGGCGGGGTGGTGGTGCATCTCCAGTGATGGCTGCTGGTCTGCCGCCAGTACTTCTGGGGACGGGCGGGCCGTCGTTGTTCGGGATGGGAGCAGATATTTGTCTCGGCGCACTGATTGTCGGGCGATTCTTTCTCTTGGGCCCCTTCCGAAGCGAGATCTTACTCCTCTCCTCAGACATGATGCAACGAGGACGTGGGTTGTGCGAGGTGAAGGTCAGTAGAAGCCGGCAACAGCGCTCGGCCCATACGCACTCAATTGGCGCTTGTGTACTGCTAGACACGTTAGCCTGTTAAAGGTTTAATAGGTACCTCGGTCCCACTTCTTCGGAGGTATCTTTTCTAAATAGTCGATCGAGCACAGACCCACCCCACTGCGCTGTCGTCCAAGGCGCGGAGCAAGGATGACCTGGCAGTCCCGACTCCGACCCAGTTGCCCAGCATTGCCCATCTTATCGCCGCCCTATCAAGCTTTAGCAGCTCTGCAAAAAATTACGACAGTGTGTTTCTCAATTATCGAGCCGCCATCCATTCTAAATTGCCATAATTCCCATTGTGCCATCTACCGCATTACCGTCGCCATTGTGTGATCCCTTGCCCCGAAAACCGGACCAGACGCTAAATTCGCCCGGCCAAGCCATCCTCTTCCCTTCCACTTTCTCCCACGTCCTCCAAAATGGTTCAGACCAGCACTATCGCAACTATATCCGTTGCTACGGCGGCGACAGGCCTGCTGGGTACGTTCAAGTCGTTTAATTCTGGTCCTGGGCCACGATAAGGCCTTGGCCGAGTGTAGTCCGGGCCACGCTCGGGCCTGAGCTTCTTGCAAAATACGAATTCGCTCTCCTACGAAATGGAATAGAATGGAACGAATGCTGACGCCGTGTTTCGAACAGCCTACGCTCTCTACTTCGACCACCAGCGCCGCGCTAACCCCGATTTCCGCAAGAACTTGAGGCGTGAGGAGCGTCGGCAAGCGCGTGTTGAGAAGGAAGAGGCTGTTGCACAGGGCAAGGAGAAGCGTCGCGGCATCCAGGCTGCTGTTGATGCCGCCCTCGAGGAGGGTTTCCCCACAGGTGTCAACGAGAAGGAGCAATACTTTATGGAATATGTCCAGCAGGGCGAGGCCCTGGCTTCTGATCGTAAGCCAGCCGAATTTACTCGTCTCTCTTTACATCTAGGCCCAAGCTTGCCCAAGAAATGGCCAGAAAGACAACTCTTCCCCCCTTTGCCCGGAGAGGGGTAAAACAATTGAAATATATGAAGCTAACAAGAGTGAATTTCCAGCATCACAAACTACCGAGGCCGCTCTTGCTTTCTACAAGGCACTCAAAGTGTACCCAACGCCCCGAGACCTCATTTCCATTTATGACAAGACAGTAGATAAGGTACGGATGCAGCCCCTATCGAAGCCGACGGCAATAATGTCTTCCGAATGCTAACCACCTTCCTTCAATGTAGCGTGTACTCGATGTCCTCGCCGAGATGATAGCATACGACAAATCTCTAGACCTCAACGGACAGACACAGCCAAGCGTCAACCTCGCTGATCTCATGGACCTTCCCACCGCTGGTCTAGACTAGAGAGATAAAATGAAACAATCTGTTCGTGTTGACCATGAACGCTCCAATCCTCCTCCACTCAACCCACTGGCTTGTGCAGGACACTTTGTCCAGGTGCCTCAATGTGCAAACCAGCTCTGCTTATCCACGGTAATGCCAACACGTGGTCTATAATTGGGATATACGCATTTAAAGAGTTCGATCGCCACTTTGATTTCGTCTGTATGTGTTGTGTAAGATATAATATTAGGTGCAAGACCCGGTCTTCGTTCTTCTGCCCGTGACGGCCGTTCTTCACGGCTCTGGGTAAGGGAAAGATGTAGAAGCGGGCAAAAAGGGATGGCGATTGGATGGTCAGCTTTACCCCTGTGTATACTTTTTCTTATGACGTGAAGTTCGACGGCGCCATATAGATACATGACGAATGATTAAATAACATTACTACCAATGAACTGCTCGCTCTCCGAGGTGTTTTTGAATTTTTCTCCTAGGGTCACTGGGCAGAACTAAGTTCAATGCGTCTAACATAAAATACAAGTAACAGAATTACTTTTCATCACGAAGCCTCGATCTTCCTACCTTTCCGATCGACCCGTTCGTCTCGGGGATCAAAACCACCATTGCCCCAGGTCGCCCACTCCGGCGTCTCGGGGCCCATGTAATCTTCCGGCTTCCAGTCGCCGTCGGCGCCGCGCTCCTCGAGAAGCTCGAAGAACCGCTGGTAATCGATCCGCGTGTGCCACTTGCCATCGACGCGGAATCGACCACTGGCGATAAGCACACAACAGCTGTGCGCATGCTCGGCGGCAATCCCGTAGTCCAGCCCGCGCTCTTTGAGCTTCTTGTCGAGCGCAGTCACGAACTCGGTCACCTCGGCGTAGAAGGGGACGTTGGCCATGGAGAGACCGGCGCCAGCGCTCGTGGAGGTGCCGCAGTACGTGACGCCCTTGATCTCGACGAAGCAGGGGAGCCCGCGCTCGACGAGGTCCGCGTAGCCCTCGACCTCGTCGTCGACGTTGAAGCCCTTGACGAGGGTAAGACGGAACACGGTGCGGTGCTTGAAACGCTTCTCGCGCAGGATGTCGAGGCAGCGCTGGAACCGCTCCCAGAAATCCCGGTGCAGCGGCCGGTCGATCTTGCGCAGCGACTCCTTGTTGCTCGCGTCGATGGACACGTACAGCTGCGTCACGGCCTTCAGCGCCGCTAGCTGGTCCGGGTGCTGCGCGTTGCACACCAGGAAGCTCGATATGCGCTCCGCGTGCAACATCCCCAGGAACTCGTTGATGTGTGGGTAGAAAATGGGCTCGCCGACGAGACTCAGCGCGCAGTGCCGGATGCGCATCGCCTCGGCGAACCGCTCTGCACGCACTCCGGGCACGCCGCGCATCATCTTGATCTTTTGGTAGTGGCCGGCCTTCACGCCATCGAAGATCATCTCGGGTGGATCGACGACCCAGCGCCAGGTCGTACCGACCGGGTTCGTTCCGTGACGCCAGCAGAACACGCACTTATTCGAGCATGATAGGGACGGCGTGGTCTCCATGCATTGGTGTGATGCTATCCCGTAGAACGAGTACTTGTAGCAAGAGCCCCGTCCGCGCAGCGCTGACTTCGTCCACCGACAGATCTTAACGCCCGAGTGTGAACCCACGATAGAGTATCCCTGTTTCGTTAGGGCGGTATATGTGGGTGAGCTTTTGGGAACCATCTCTTTGACGACCTGCGGTGCTCTCTTCGTATTTGGTTTGCCGTATGTAGTAAAATCGACAGCGATGGGAGCCGGCTCTTTCGAGCCGTTAGATTCAGCTTGGCTTGACTTTATAAGTCGCCCTAGGTCTTCGACATCATCAATATTAGTCTTCTTTTTGGCGTTCTTCTTCGGCGCAGCAGCAGCCTCCTCGACTAACATTTCATCGTCGTCATCTCCGGAGGCATACTCATAATCACTCTCATCGGCATCTCCGCTGCCTGGTACTCCCTCTCCTAAGCTTCCCGTAGTCGCAGCAAGTTTAAGGACATCCATCACGCCCTCCATCCACTCGCTCAAGCGATCAGTAAGATCCAGCTTTTTATCCCCCATACCCAATGGATAGGCTCTCTTTCGCCCGGTGAGTTTGGCCATCCATCTATCAACCTCCTTGGCCTGAAAGCAGAATCCCTCTTCTTCGGTCGGCCATCCTTCTCGGTCACCTAGTCCAAAGACAGAATAACCCAGTAGGCCCGATAGTGGGGCCGTGTCTATCCTGAAGTCGTGGTGGGTTTCCTGGAGGTGCTCAAGTAGGTTATCATTGATGGTGTCGATATTGTAGCTCGGTATCAAGAATATGTAAAAGTAATCAACGGGCGTGGCTGCGTCTGCCGTCTTGGGCAAATTAATGAAGTATTCATCGTAGTCTATTTGCGCCAGATCCAGGACATTAGGGGCAAAGAAAAGATCTTTGCGCTCGGCCGCATCCCCGACAAGGGAAGCGCTCAGTTTTTGAGCAAAGTCGTTCGCAATCTTCTCCGTCGTGGTTGTTAACGACGAGTAGAATACTAGGACCTGAGTACGGCGACCGCTAATGGAGCTAGATGATTCTCGCGTAGCTTCGGGTTTCCGCAGTTCGCCCTTGATGCGTCGTGGTCCACGTGCTACTACACCTGGAGGCAGAGCTTCGAGGGGTACCTCTGATTTTTCATCACCAGATATGGCGGGTTTAATTGGTACTAACTCTGTAGTAGCAGCAACGTCGCGCTTTGGTGGCTTCTTAATGACCCGTCTCGTCGGAAGAGTAGTATATATCATATATGCCATGGAGAAAAAAGATACCACCACTACTAGAATGACCTCTCTATGATCATGCCAAAACTCGAGAAAATCTACACGAGTTTGTTAATAGTGCAAATTATGCGCCAAGTTATGACAGACTCACCTCTCGACGGGCTTGGGTCGCCCCAGTCCATCGTGTGGTTGCTCGCCATTGCCATCACGGTTTGAAGATCCCAAACTGTCAAGACGTTCAATGTCGATAAGATGGAGGGGCTCTTTCAGAATGGGGGGGCAATACTTATTTTTTAGTGGATCCCAATGCCACTGATTGTGGAGGACCACTTTATCATACAGCACCCAAGTGGCGTGCCCCAGGTTTACCTTTAGTCAGCTCGAACTTACTTTTTGTCCATTATTATTCTTCTACCGTGCTCTTGTTTATTTATGAGTTGTTATGAGAGAAGGAGAGAAAAAGGATGAGGGAAGAGAAAAAAATGAAAGAAAGAGAGAGAGAGAGAGAGAGAGAGAGAGAGAGAGAAGTGTGGATAAGATTATATAACATTGACCTTTATAATCAACTGTAGATGCTAGTTTTTTATTATAATATGTAAAGTCTCTATCAGTACCTTAGTCTTTTCCACTCTCTCATATTCATATGTGTTCTACATGTCTAATTGATAAAGTTGATGTTTGGACAGCTAAGACATGTTACTCAAGCTTAAGAGCAGAGAGAAGCTAAACAAATAGCAGTTTGATCCGATGCTTGATTGTCCCTACACAGGTAAACGCGCCCCAGTTTGAGCATCGTGATGGTCGGAGCGGAACACAATATCGACATCAACAACTCTTAACGTCTCCATCCTTTGCTTCCAAACGGCTCCAAGATCATGTATACATTCCACATTTGTTTCGCTACGCATCAGGATCGTCTGATTCAGATTTCACTTCTGGTTGTAGGTCCGGTCGAGCATTGATGTATTCTAGGAGTACATCACGCGCCCAGCAAATGGTAACTAGAATTGCCAAGGCATTCCACTGATGTTGGTTTTTCTCCGCCATGTGCAGTTGACAGGGCACATGAATTATAGCGTCTGGATCTGAAGCATCTAAAGTAACGATGGTAATGATGTGCTTCATAATGACGAAACCAAAGAGAACAGGGACTTGCACCGGTGCGCCTCCATTCGATGCGTAGGTTCGCCATTCCTCGGCCAGGCTACACATTTCGGTTTGAATCTTTAATTCAGAATCTGGTTCGTCCGTCATAATTATGTTTCTGAGCTCCATAACTCTCACGTTGGGAGGCAACTGGTCACTATATCTGTCAATTTCGCCGTCTTGCTTCGCCCAGCCCAAAGCCTGCTCGAGAGCACGTCTAAGCTGTTTGACGATTTCAGCTGATACAGTCTTGATGAGCCCCCTTTTTTCGGCCTCATTCTTTCCCTCGTCGTTTTTTATTACGATTTCGTCATTTCGGATATCCTGGATGCGAGCGTGGACGTCAATTAGCTTGCGAAGGACGTGTCCACCTTTCAATTATCAGCACAAAACGCTTCATGGTTCTTATGGACCGTACGAACCTCGGTACTCTAATCTATCTGTATGCGCGTATATTCGGGGTCGGCGACTCTTCGACTCCCCCTTGTCGTAGAAAAGGCCATCAGGAAGAGGAATACCTCGAAAGTGCATCTTCCAGGTTGATGGCATCAGTGGGAAATCGTTTCTAGCATTCAATACAACATTGATGTATATCTGCTCCATTCGCCATGCCGTATCCCTTTCGGCTCCCGAATCCGTGTCTTCATCCTCGGTATCTTCAAGGTCAGGCTGTCGCGACGTCACGCTGCCTTCAGAGTCGGTTTGTTGCGCCATCATTGCTACGGGGAATGTGATAGTCGATTCTTCACTTTCCTCATCTCCTTCGTCGTTCTCTTCGTCTTCCTGCTTGATCCCCTTAAATGCCTCTTCGTTATCTGTATTGTCCTTGATGTATCGAGCGAGGGCTTTGTGTTTTGGAGCCTCGGATGTAGTTTTGTCATGCGTGTGTTTTGATACACGACCACGGAGGACTCTGTCTTTCCCTTGGTTTGGGTCAGAGTAAATATCTGAGATTCCTGGTGACTTGAACATTGAAGAGCTAGGTGAAAACCACCAACCTAAAGCTGGCATGTTGCCGGTTATGGTCCTGGCTCTCCTCGGAGATGTCAGCTATATGATTTCGGAGATTCAGGTGGGCACAAAGAAAAACAAGAAATGCACATGTGACGAAAACAACAATAGATTTACGAGTTGATATTACTGGTAGGGGGGAATCTTTGGCCGCTGCTTACCGGAGGGGTTATTTGTATGAAAGCAGGCGGCTGGGAATTCGCGATTCTCATTGTAGTGCTCAAATACAGGTACTAAGTCGGACTCGGTATGAATCAATGAAGACGGAACAAAGGGACGGTGGCTCAAGCCTCCAGGCGTCTGAACAAAGTACCCAATTCAACAAAAAGAGAAAGGGTGCTTAGGTAGGTATTATGACAAACAATAAACAGAGAGGTTCTTGTAAAGCGTGTGTGAACATTGTATGTAGCGATGGTTTTATTTTTTATTTCTGGGGGCTTATAACTGCAGCGTCAAGGTAGGTACTACTGAAGGCTTAGATATGTAGTTGCCTCGTGATAGTTATGTTACTATAGCGATTTGTTACCAGAACGAACTGTATTTCTTTCCCGGGCGAGCCAGGTACCTAGATATTTGGAGGTACCTCCTGCAACAAGACAGAAAATGCAAAGGGGGAAGGTGCCGTAGATATTGACTATTGCATTAATAACCCAGCGATTAGTAATATATACATTCCACTGTGTAGACACACCCGTGGACCTGTCAAGGTCCCTTCTCTATTAGGTATGTACTAGTCAAGGGCCATTTATCCTGTGCTTTATATATAATATGTAGTAAAATATCATATTTACAGTGAAGGACCGGATTTGATAATAAAACACATATGATGTCACAGCTGAGCTGGATATTATCACTACCCAGAAAGGTTAGTCCCCTTCGAAGCTAGTCGGATAATACAATCTCCATAGATATCTTGGCCAATAGGAATGCCACTTCCGGCGACTCGCGCTTGTAAGAATCTGATTAGCGACAGGCTATTGGTAAGGGAGGAAGTGGAATTAGATACCGTGAACTTTGCGATGCTCGACTACCGACAGATACTGTCACATCGCGACTAACGACGCGCCCAGAGCCCGATACTGATAGCGATATCACTTTCGATCTTTGCGCTGCTTTTGAGACCCCTATGAGCCGCCATACTTGTGCCAGATAGCTCGAAAACCTGCCTAACACACGGGGCGCACTGGCGAAGACACCAACGAAGCCTTGCTTGGTTTTTGTCACCTGGCCACCTGTTGTAATATACTTGATACTTGCCACCTGCGACCACGGCTGAGTGCTCGCTCACATGCTCTGATTTCTTCAGCATTTCAGCATTTCAGCACCAAAGCGCCAGTTCTACCTGCCCCTGAAGCAACCACCGACGAATACGGAGCACACCACGCCCAAGTCGCAGTTGAGGTTTCCATTGTCGCAAGTGGTTGCGCTCACTCATCCATAACATTTACGCGAGGCGGAGTTGTGTGCGCCTGCCCACACAAGTGCACATCGGCCTACACACGCCATGGCGGACTACAGCAAGATGAAGGTTGTTGAGCTGAAGGCCGAGTTGAAGCGTCTGGGCTTGCCGCAGGGTGGGCTCAAGGCTGAGCTTGTTTCTCGCTTAGAAGAAGCTGCAGCCTCTGAAAATACCCCCGCCGAAACGGAGCAGCCGCCAGCTGAAGCGACGACTACGGAACCCAACGAGGCGCAACCGGCTGAAGTTGCTGAACCTGACAGCGCCTCACCAGAACCATCCGAAGCCAAGACTACCCAAGAGCTACAGGCCGCACCTGCTCCTGATATTGATATGGCCCAAGATAGCTCGAGAAACGATGCTCAGGCGCAGGTCATGTCACACACAACTAACTCCGAAACACCGTCGCTTCCCACAGCCGAGGTTGTTCAAGATGTACAAAAACGGAAGCGAAGATCGATAACTCCTCCACCCTCCGATGAGACTGCGCGCAAACGGTTGCGACAAGATAACGCTGCCGTCACTCAAGATGCCGCTCCAGATGCATCCCCCAACAAGCGCGAAACACCAAAATCAGATAACGATGATACTGAGCAGGTGCCAATGACAGACGTTGACACGAAAGCTACACATGGCGAGGAATGGACGAACACAGTATCGGAGCCGCACGGGAAAGAAGACGCAAATGGTATCGAGGAAGAGGATACTCGCGGCGCGATTTCTAAAACCAGTGGCGATCCCGCAGAAGACAGTGTAATGCCTGATGCTGGGGCAACGAGCCCCTCAAGGGGAACGGGCTTAGCAACTGACGACAAAATGGGCCAGGAAACACTTGATCCAGAACATTCCCCCTCGCCTGAGCGGGATATCGAACCATCCATACATCCTGCAACTTGTGCACTATACATCAAGAATTTCATGCGGCCATTGCGACCACAAGCTGTCCAAGACCACCTTTTGGAGCTTGCTACCCCTGCCAACGCTCCCCTTGACGACAGCATCATTGCCAATTTCCACCTTGATAACATTCGCACCCACGCTTTTGCTGTTTTCACTTCGGTTTCTGCAGCTTCTCGTGTGCGCACTGCGCTGCATAAGCGCGTTTGGCCCGACGAGACAAATCGTAAAGCATTGTGGATAGATTTCATACCACCCGATCGTTTTGAAGATTGGATCGATATAGAGCAGCAAGCTAGAAACGCAGGCAACATGCCTCGCTACGAGGTTATCTACGATCACGACAGTGATGGCAATGTGGTTGCCAAGCTGGAAGAGACAGATACAAATCAAACCGCCAGACGAGGACCCGCCTCTCCTGTCATTCATCTTGATCGCAAACCTTCAATCCCCACCGGCCCGTCTCGCCCTTCCGGAATTGAGAATGCGCCTACTGGCCCTCGCAATCCTTACTCTCACAATGGACCTGCTGGCATGCATTCGAACAGACAAGAGAAACTAGACTCTAGCTTCATCAAGACCAAATCTGGGCCGCCCGTTCTTTATCGCCCTGTAGCTCCCGAGCTTGCTCAGCGTCGCCTTGACATTCTTGCGCAGGCGAAGGATCCCCATTATAGCTACGAGGAATCGGGTAAAGACTACCACAGATACTATTTTGAGAGAGATGAGATCTTGGTCAATCGTGGCCCTGAGA
The DNA here is from genome assembly GCA_022385635.1 of Xylaria scruposa. NCBI lineage: Eukaryota > Fungi > Ascomycota > Sordariomycetes > Xylariales > Xylariaceae > Xylaria > Xylaria scruposa. The sequence continues at coordinate 42,413 of MU280204.1, forward strand.
TATTCCTAGGCATTCGACCCCCACATAGAGAAAAGGAGCGACGCGAACTCGCACGCACCGGTGGCGGTGACCCTCGTGATCGTTTCCGCGACCGTCGTGGACCTCTTGGACCCCCTAGGGCAGGAGGTGGAGGTGGCGGTGGGCGTCGTCGACGTAGAGCCCCACGTCCTCACGGCGTTCCCAGAGGCGGTGATCGCTTCCGCCCCGTCTCATCCTACGATGATCGAGCTGCGCCCGACGACAGACACCCGCCGCGCCGTGAGGCCTATGGAGGAGGAAGTAGCCGTCGCAAAGACAGATACTAATCACTCGTATTTTCAATGCATTGAATCACGAGCACGATGAGTTCGTTCGACTTGGAGACCCAAGTCTAAATATTTCTCATGTTGAAAACCTGTACAATATACATCACACATACAATACCATTCAACAAACAGAAGAGCGAGTGTGTGAGTCGCTCGGTAAAGGAAGGAAGGAAGGAATGTATTGCGTTCCTTTTGCAAGGGCTGGATGGACGGAAGAATACCTAACCGGAAGGCTCGCCAGAGGCAAAGGATAAAGATTTGGTTGATACCTATCAGCTGGTATTGTCGGGTCAATTTCCAGAGAGCACCAGAGCAGCCCAGTCTGGTCACGATGTTGACACAATATGCTGCTGCTGTGCCTGTATTTATCATCAACGACAGTTAGGACATAAGAAAAAAGTTACTTTTCAAACCCAATTGCACGCTCTCGGTTAGTAGCTGATCCATGCGGGACACATGACTATTTTTGTTGTCGACGGGTACTCGTTTGCGTATCCGCAATCTCTTTGCTCATGGACAGTGTTCGTCCCCGTCTGTACAACCCACTCATCTTCCAAGAGGTGCGCAGCCTTTACATCTTTAGATTTGGATCACGATAGCAACGCCTGTTTTCCAAACCGGACTATTTTTAAACCTGCCTAACTATAGATAATAGCTGTGGAAAACGGTCAATCAGTTAATCGACTATCGAACCCCGAGGATTGATCTCGATTGCAGGTGGTAAGCCTAGGTATTCAGGCATTCGTATTAAAAAGCAGAGCACAATGGAAATCACAATCCGCAATTAATACGTAGTTGCAATCAATAATTAATTTTGCAGTTCGCATTGAGGATTGAAAAGATCGTCAATTTACCCTTTCAAGATTATCCTAGCACCATGAAACCATTTCGTAATTGACCCAGTAATTTGAATACACCCATATCCGATAAGAAACCATGAACTTAAGCAGAAGCAGCCAAGGGCTCTGGTTGAACACCAATCCGCTCCTTTCCCAGGATATCAAGCATAAACTGCGAAGGGCGGTTATCCTTGTACACTGCTTGGGTAGCCTTGAAGGCTTGGACGTCCTCGATATACTTGTCAAACAAGTATGCACTATCCATCGGGCCACCACGAGCCTCAGGGTGGAACTGGGTAGAAAAGATTGGTCGAGAAGTATGGCGCATGCCCTCATTGCTTCCGTCGTTCAGGTTGACGAAATACTCCTTCCAGTCACTAGGCAACGTGCTAGCATCAACGGCGTAGCCGTGGTTTTGGCTCGTGATGTGGCATTGTCCAGTCGTCAAATCGAGCGAAGGAATGTTATGGGCTCGGTTACCGTACTTGAGCTTGATAGTACGAGCACCGGCAGCCAAAGCTAGAAGCTGGTGGCCAAGGCAAATTCCCATGATAGGAACCTGGGAGGTCTCCATCAGCATCTGCAAATTGTACACAGTGCTCTGACAATGGGTCGGGTCGCCGGGGCCGTTGGAGATGAAGACGCCGTCATAGTTGTCGGCAACCTTCTGAATTTTAAAATCGTAAGGGAACACGGTCACACTCGCCCCACGGCTGACTAGGCTTCGGAGAATGTTCTCCTTGACGCCACAATCGATCAACGCAATGTGATACTTGGGATTAAGGGCCTCCACGTGGAAAGGGGCTTTGGTGCTGACTCGTTTGACCAAGTTGATCTGGCCGGGGTCCACAAAGCCCTCGTCTTCATCGGCATCGTACTCGTCTCCAATAGAGATTCTCGCGAGAGAGGAACCCTGCTCTCGGAGGTAGGTGACGATGGCACGGGTATCAACCCCAGAGATAGCAGGGATGCCTTCTCGGGCACACCATTCTCCTAGACTTTCTACGGCAGTCCAATGACTGTACTTCTCGGCGACGTCAGCCACCACGATACCTGCACACTGAATATGAGGCGACTCGAAGTGTCGCAGCAAGTTATACTCGTCACGTAGAGACGAGGGTACGCCATAGTTTCCAATTAGTGGCTGGGTGAAGACTAGGATCTGGCCACGATATGAAGGATCGGTCATCGACTCCGGGTAGCCAACGAGGGATGTGGTGAACACAGCCTCGCCAGAGATATTAGAGTTGGCACCAAAGGCAGTTCCACGGAAAACTGGGCCATCCTAGGATAGATTAGCCGAAAATCGACGGTGAGGTCAACATATATCACAAACCCGCAGAGTAAGAGTAGCCTCGTTGCCTGAAGCCTGTTCCGTAGGATGAGAAAATTTGGAGGGCATTTGTCGGCCCTTGCTGCCCTTCGGCTTTGTAGCTAAAGCAGCAGTCATTGAGAAGAATCGTGCATTGGGCTTAAGAGCGATAGCTCCAGCAGCTGCAGGCTTCGCAGCCTTCAGGGCAATTCGGGAAAACATATTTTTTGCAATTTGTTCAAGGGTTTCAAGGTAGCAATCGTGATTATTCAATGGACCTCTTAAGCGGAAAGAGACCGCCACAAGTGGTCTGGGCCATGTTAGTCATTTGGTAGTGAGTCAGGTCGTGGAGTTGAGTAACGCACCAGAGATATAATCCTATAGATAAGATGTTAGCTGTGTCATGATTCCAATATGCTGTATCAAGTGGGCAGAATGGTCCCATAGCGCTCAACACCATGTGTCAGGGGACGGGTTTGGTGACGATGCTACATCGACGGTACAAAATTGGAGAGGTGAGGTCATATGCAACCCCAAGAAAACACAGCAACGAAAGCAAAGTTCTATCGAAGTACATACCTGTGATGTGAAGACTGACGAGCGCCCGTTCATAAGGGCAGATGTATCCGGAAACAGTCAGTAATGGTCAATGAAAATGCCAAGGTGTTGTGAATTGAGATATCTGTAAGAATCCTGTGATTTGTCTGTTCTAATACTCGAGGTGAAAAATGTGATGCAAGAAGACAAGATCCAAAAGGTCGGTCGGGGTCCTGCAGCGTTTTGAAGGGTCGGAGAAAAAGTGTTGATAGTGGGGTCGAGTCACCGTGAATTGGCCAAAGGGCCAAACGGCAGGCTAGTAGGGGACCATCGGTATAGCTCAGAACTAGCGATCTCATAACCAATCAGGGCGCGCCAATTACTGCCATTTTAGCGCTGATTGACTGCTATCTCGCATGCCTCCCCACTATGTCAACAGCAAATCTTCCAGGGCGTATCCGAAAGCGGCGAGAGTTGGCCACCAAAGATAGCCTACCTACTCCTATCACTCTTCTTACTACTCATGCCACTTGCAGCAAGCTATAAATTTTATATAAGTTGTGTCTAAACGCCAATTACAATTATGGCCAAATTAAATAAGGCTAGATTATATAATTAGAAACTTGTACAGATGAGAGATGGTAGGAGTAGGTATCCAAGCCAAAGATGTTGCACAAGTTAGAAAACACGTCATAAATCCCGAACCTACAGTCGGATGATAATCTAATTGGTTGCCATTTAATTTGTATATATTATCTTACTACGAAAAGCTCTGTCGCTAAGATCTGCCCGCTCTTCATGCCGCTATAAGACAGCACCGCAAAAATCTGTAACTAGAGTGGCTAACTAATATTGTCATTCTGGTGGGAGAAAGGGTTACATCGAGATGCAATACACAAGGAGCTTCTACGAGCCTCGCAACAGGCTACATAGTTCATGAAACAACAAGCACAATGGACCTAAAGCGTCTTGTATATAACCGTAGCCGGCGTGTCTTCATAATAGTACATATCTAGGTGCAGGTTTTATATACTCCCCTGTAACATGTTGAATTTTGGTTTGTTAAGCGGCCAGTTATAAAGCGCCGAGTTCTTTCAGTTTTGAAATCATGCCATCAACATCTTCAACCTTACCACCGCCTTGTCTCGGAGCAGGTTCTATAATCACGTCAGTATGGATGACCTCCTTAAACACATCATAGCCCCAAAGCGGGCTTGAAAGCGAGAACAGGTGGAAGCCAGAGGATAAATAATTATGCTGTAAGATAGTGCAATAACAGGAGATGAAGGAGGAGGAGTTGATAACGCACCTGTGACCTTAACAACCTTCAGTCTCCTCTCATTCGTCACGCCCAGATCTGACAGGCTCATCTTAACGAGCGGCTTCTTCTTGGCTTTCATAATATTCGGCAAACTCGCGTACCGCGGCTCGTTCAGCCTAAGATCCGTTGTGATGACCATGGGCAGCTTTGCGCGCACCGTCTCTACACCCCCATCCACCTCCTTAGTAACCTCGACGTTATCACCATTGAACTCGACACGGCTCGCCTGCGTAGCCTGCGGCCAGCCAAGCAGGCCAGCCAGCATCTGGCCGGTCTGCGCCGCGTCGTCGTCGATGCTCTGCTTTCCGAGAATGACGAGGTTGCTCTTCTCCTTGTCCACGACGGCGCGCAACATCTTCGCCACAGTTAAGGGTTCGAGGGAGCCCTCATCTCCGTCCACCGTCTCGACGTGGATAGCACGGTCTGCGCCCATGGCCATGGCGGTGCGCAGAATGTCGACCGACTTAGCGGGGCCCGCGGAAATAGCGCAGATATCCTCAACGCCGCCCGGCGCCCGCTTCTTCTCTCGGATGCGTACAGATTCCTCGATACTGAGCTCGTCGAAGGGGTTCATCGAGTGCTTCACGCCGGCCGTCTCGACACCCGTCTGGGCTTTGTTCACGCGCGGCTTGACCTAGTGGCATATCATGATAAACATTAGCTTTGGCTTTGTTCATTTGATGCGGGTGTTTTTCCCATCCCCCAATGCGACCGGGCAGGCGCAATGTGCGCAAGACATGTCATATAACATGTGAGAGCAAAGTCCCCCACTCAGGTGGGAAAACGGCAAGGGACAGCTTACAGCGTAGTCAATGACCCGTTTGACGGGCACAAGAATCCGCAATGCAGACATGGCGGGTGGTTGATGTGTGTGAATTAGCGTCAGAGAGGAAGACGGGCTGCAAAGTCGATTTGGTTATTTGGTTCTCAGCGGTGGTGTTTCGGCGGTCGGCCAGCTACGGAGGAAGCCCGCCCTCAATGACGCGGGAATACAGCTGGCGAAACCGGCAGTAGCCGATGCTCTCCAACGGCCGAGGTTAATGAGCCCCACGTGTAAGTGGTGACCTTCTCGATACTCAACTCCATATCTACCTCAGCCGCCAGTTCTTGTAAACGAAGAGAAGACATATTAATTAATACATATTCTATGCTATGATATCCATTGTGCGTGAAGTGTCATGAAATGAACGTTGTGGATATCACAACAGCCGGTAGTATTCAGCACAGCAAATGTAACGCCCGCAGAAGGTTTGAGCTGTGACAGAACAAGACAGTGGCAATGGCCGCTTAAATATTGACTTGACACGCTCCTAGATTTCGTATCATCATACAGCAAGAAAAGAATCAGCAGACCGGGTCTAATCAGCCCATCAACGCCACGATATTCTTCTATTGCTTTTCTACCCCGTCACCGCTCCCTGCTTTCCCCTATAGTCGAGTCCGCCTACATCACCAGTCGTCCCACTCATCGTCATTTTTCTTCGCCGCCGCGGGCCCTGTACTTTTCCCTGGTGCCTTACCCATAGCTGACGTGCCAATAGAGCTGTACTTGGCGCCCGTACCGTGCCTTTGGTCCGCAAGCGATGAGAAATCGTCCCAAAAGTCCTTCTTACTCTCGTCAAGTGGTGATTGATGTGATCGACTACTACCGCTAGCATCAGGCCCCTCAACGAAGCGGTTGAACCTCTCCTGAGCACTCATAGCACCCACTTGAGCCGCCCGACCCACGTTACCCGCCGCATACCGGGCTTGTGCCGCGAAATCAGAATCCGACAACTGTATGCACAACATAGTCAGTGGTGTTCCGTCTAATAGTACAGCGTCAAAGCTAAGGCAGCTAAGAAGATAGGCAGAATGTGAAATAAGTGGAATAGACAGGACAGCAAGAGTAGAGCTCACCTGCTTAGCCGTAGGCTGGATAAAGTCGTCGTTGATTCCCTTTGCCGTTTTCGTAACCGTAGATGCGAACCACCCAAACCCTTTCGTTAGCGCCGCGACGGGATCCTTTTGTAGTTCCCCCAAATCTGGTATATTCGAGCCGCCGCCGCCTGCATTCGCCGGCATAGGTGTGTTTCCAAAGCCGCCATATTTTCCTCCCTGGCTCGGTGGTAAACCGTCAGGCCGCGACGCATTCTCTTCGCCTAAACGCGCAAAGTACTTATCGTCGACCTTAGCCTTCGTGCCGCCAGCTTGGTGCGGACTCTCTGTCCTCCTCGTCCCGCTCAGTGGCGTATTGGTCCTGCTGATCTGACGCGAGCCACTGGTGGGCGGTTTCGCGGCCGCACTCGCGGTGGGCTGTGGTGTACTTCGTCGCTCGCCCGGAACGTATTCTCTGCCCTCGACCTTGGCGCTGAGCCTCTCCTTCCACTCCTCGCCGACCTCACCACTATATCGTTCGGCGATGGTAGCGTCGTCCCAGCTCAGGCCGCGCATCTTTGTATCTTCGTGTTCCTCGAAGAATTTCCGCCACCCTTCGTTGCCGCCTAGCCGCATGCGCTCGATCTCAGCCTGTTTGAAGGCATCCATGGTCACGGAGCGCACAAAGGATATGTGGACGCCGAGGCCGCGGTGCACGCCGGCGCACGACAAGCAGATGAAGACGCCGAACTTCGGAGATGCCCATTGCGGGTTCGGGGCGTTGCAGTCGCAGCAATTGTTATTGTTGCTGGTTTTCTGGATCGCGAGGAGCTGGACAAGGCGCGCGATGACGGCGCTGGTCAGCGAAACTGGACGCCTTTGGGACAAGGGTACATTGTGCTGGGTGATAATATGCGCATGCCCATCGTACCTTTGACCTCGTCTCGGGGTCGACTTCCCACATCTTCCAACTTGTTCTGTCTTTCAAATTGTGCCCACTGATTCTTAGCTGGCTTGGTGTTCTATTTTACGCTGTATGTCGAGAAGAAACGCGTTGCTCTGGAATGATTGATATGCACATGCACCTGGTCACTTTGGGCAAGATACAAATGTTCATTGGATCAAAAGATGTGGTTGGTCCATTTAACGCCCCTCAATCCCGAAGTTCTGCCAAGCAAGGTTCCATGCGCAAGTACCTAATTACTACGTACTCCTTTTTAGTAAGTTGAATAATAAGTCGAGAGGTCTACTTTCACTCCTCATACAGTGAGATATATATATTAGGTTCTAGAGCAGCGCAAACGTGGGGAAATTCTCTCGTATCCGACAGTTAATACTTCGTTTCTACATAATAGCTCTCTTGCTCCAAAGATTACGCGTTAGCTCGACGTTGACAAAACCAATTATGATTCACCAAAAGACGTAATTAAGCCCAATCATGACCAAAATCAATCACTCGTATCTCTATTACCGCTCGAGAACTTTTCCCAGTCCCATTTAACGCCTTTTCTGGCGGCCACCTAGTGTACAATCCGAGAATAATGCGTAAGAGACTGAGAAAATGACCCGTGAGAATGAATATGGGTGTCAGAAGCAGAAGCATCATGGCTCGACGTCTATCAAAAGATGCATCGGCGTAACTCTCACGACAATGCCCTGTCGATAATATCAAAAGCCATATCAACTACTGGTCTCGGGTTCGTATCTATCATAAATTCAGTTGACCTTCATCCTTTCGCTACAAATATTCGACTCTCAAACACACAGCATGCTCAAACGATGTTCGCCAGTGGCCTTAAGGAATGATTGTCTGGCTCCACTTCTCATCGAAATAGGCGCATACTGACAAGAGGTTGAGTTGAGTAGTGAATTTAAGCAGTGGCGGTAGCGCCAGCGCTGGCAGCCACCTCTTGACCGTTTGTCTCGCCCTCATGAGGAATGTTGGCCTCCTCATCAGTCTTATCGGGGCTATCGATGGCAACCTTGACGGCGATTTCACGACCCTCAATCTCCTTGCCGTTCATCTCCGCAACGGCCTTTTGCTGCATCTCCTCAGAAGCGAGTGTGACGAAACCGAAGCCACGACCCTTGCGAGCCTCTCCGCGAGCCTGAAGCTTCTTGATCATGAATCGGGGAATAGGTCGGAGGGCAATTTTGGCCGAGGAAGGCTCGTAAGCATTGAAGAGTTCTTTGAGCTGTTTGATCATGTTAGCAGCCTTTCCCTAATACAAGATGAACCAGCGTGGCCCAATAGACGTACAGTCTCCTCGGTCAAATCGTAGGGGAGGTTTGCCACCATGACCTTGTTCTTAGATGGAATGCCATCAGCAGGCGGCCCACGCTCTCGGCGTTCACGAGCAGGGCCCTTCTTGCTCTTCTCAGACGCGTCAGTATCGACTTTGTTGGTAACGTCGGTCAAAGGTAGAACCTCAGAGGCGTCGGGAACAGCTTCGCTCTTCTCAGCAGTCTCCTCGCCGGTAGTATCCTTTCCACCATCCTAGGTTATTGTTAGTTTCTCCCCTCTGAACATGATAGCTAAGCAAATTGAGTTTTGACGTACAGATCGTCCGCCACGTCCTGTTCGGCCACCACGTCCTCGACCACGACCGCGGCCGCGACCAGATGCTCGGCGTCGGGAACCCTCAGCACCTTCACCGCTTGAGGCGCCCTCGGTCTTCTCGCCCGCTGGTTGAGGAGTACGAGCTAGCTGAACAGAAACCTTGCGCTCGAGGATCTCTTTGCCCGAAAGCTCACCAATAGCGCGCTCGGCCTCGCTGGGAGTGGAAAGATCGACAAAAGCATAGCCCACAGGGCGGTCGGTACGGGGATTCTTGGGGATTGAGACAGATTCGCTACAGCATTATTAGCTAATCAGCTAAGTATAGTAGCTTAGCAATTCCAGTGGCCATCTTTGTGTGCAGTAGTCAACTCGCAAGATATAACCAAGTATATATAACACGTCCGTCTGGAAAGGTACGAGGGACATCCTAGGTCGTTTCTCGAATATATCTAGCGGAGCATGCAGGGCTGTCGTATGGGATGATATAGGCGCTTAGAGACGTCTGGAAATTTCGTCTGTTTCCTTCGCTGTGGTGTATGCCGGCGAGCTCACGAAGGATAAAAGGCAGGGATAGAAAAAAAAAAAAGAATGAGTGACTAGATGAGGGAGACATGATATTAAAATTCAACGTAAAGGCAAACTTACACAAGGTAGCCCTTGAAGAACTCTTTCAACTCCCCCTCGGTAGTCGCATAGGCGAGGTTGCCAATGTACAGGCGGCGACCCTCAGCAGCACTGGCATGGACGGCGTCTTTGTTTTCGTCCTTGTTTTCAGTGAGCGACGTATTGCTCATAGCGTTGGTAACGTCGTTGACAGCCTGTTCGGCAACCTGGGTGACCTTCTCCACAGTGCTGGCCATGATGTCTAGTGGATGTGGATGAGAGCGGTGATGCAAAGGTTGGTCGTGATAGCAGGAGGTAGAGATGCGGTGACGTTTGCGGAGCGGTTCAAGAATTGAACGCGTGAACAACGGTTGATGTCGGGGGAGGAAGATAGGGTGGCTACGTGCCCTAGATAGTTGGGGGAGGCTTGAGTGTTGGTCGAAAGTTGACACAAGTTGGCTTGATTGATGTGGGTTGAGAGGTGTGAAGAGGAGAAGGGGAAAAGAGGACTAAAGTAGGTGCTGCGACGTGCCAGAAATTTTTGTAAGGTGTTTCTGATGATTGTGGGCCCTTTTGAGATATGCACACGGCAGGCGTGAGCTTGCAATAACGAATGGGGAAAGGGGCAGCTCTTTGTATGGCCAATGAGAAAGAGAAGCCGGTGAGCGAGGTGAGTGAGTAGGTACGTACCCCCTTCACCTGGATTGATAGCCCACTTTTACAACCGTAGCGAAGAGGACAGTGTCAGAGATACTGGGTGTTCTTGCATTCAAAGGTGACCGCAACTAATAACTCTGGTTGCTGCACCTGTTACGATAGGACGTTCATGATGGAAGCTGAAGAAAAAGTTCGACAGTAAGTGCTTTGGTAAGGAGTGTTTGCTTCAAGGTGATCTACGGTGCGAAAGAAAGTGCAGGGTCAATTTGGTTCACCTTCAAAACCTAACTATACAGATTATCAAGTCGTAGTTGACAGCTTCATGCCTAGGTAGATATGGATATCCACCTACCTTTTATCTGTCCATAACCACAATCACTATCATGCGGAGGAGTGAAACGTTGACTATTGCCTTCTATTCAAAAATTCCACTGAATAATCATTGCCATTCTCTGAGAATATTACATGGTTTCAACCTTTGACAGGTAACAAGATCAAACCAAGTCGAAGCTACAATGTAGACATAGTGAATTTTCGCTTCGTAATCATCCAGTCGAAGGTTTCCGATGCAACAACCAGGTCCCTACAAAGGTTGAGAGGAACTTACGTAGTAAGTTAAAGGGACCTTAAGAATGCCATTTGCCGCATGACGCACTTGGCCGAACTATGGGTCCGCAAGCAGAAAGCGTTGCAGATGGCATGTAGCCAGCCACCGCGGCCCCAGGTCGAGCGTGGGTCCGCTCTACCACAGGGCTGATTGCTGATTACATATATACTTATATAGGTACTGTACCCTACTCAGATGCTACTAGCTTCTTCGCCTTACCTTACACGCATTACTCGCATCTCGATGCTTTGCTTACGTTCATGGACCCCCTTGCTATCTACCGGCCAGCGTATTTTCTACGATCAATCGAGCTAAGATTGCACAACGTTCACTTCCCAGTACCAAGGGTGCCTGGGTAGTTGACTAATGCGCGGATTTTCTCCCATGTAGATGTCCGGACCTAGAAGTGGGAGTCGCTACGTGTGCACTAGGAGATTTAATTAAACTGCTAAAATTTACCCATATCAGATAACTCCTTATGCATGAATTAGAGATAGAGCGAACAAACAACCGAAATAAATGGTGAGCACTAAAGCAATAACCCAAATCCAAGTCGGAAGTTGTGGTCTTGTATCTTTCATAACAATACCTACCGTAGCTCATCTTATATACTCTCGAGTGCATTGTTGTTGCTACTTACCTAAGAGTTAAAGGGCAGCTGCAATGTAATGGCCAGTCGGCAGTTGGAGTTCTAGAAGCCGCATCGACATTCTACGGTCTGGGGTCATGTAAGTCACAGCCGGGGGTATGATATGGATACGCCCCAATACTGATCCGGAAACGCCCACTAGCTACTGTGAAGCACTGACACCTCTCTTCAGCTGCTTGCGAAGCAAAATGAAATTTCCCCCTTTTAGCCCTTGCGCACGACTAAGTAAAAGGACAAGAGGCCATCTCGCCATCTCCACCATCCCCCCAAAGCTCGCTTGCTGTCTTATGGGGCGTTATCTGATGGCAGCCATGTGCACTAAGACTGCTAAGGAGTGTATGTGTGTGGTTGCGGTTGGATACCACACTTCAACCCATGGCAGGAGTCTTGCGCAGTGCACACTCGCTACGGAGAAGTGCCCTATCTCGGTGCACAACACGTGACTATGAGATGCATATATCTTCAAGTTCAAGGTTGCCTCGTCCGGCCCACCCACCAGATATCTGCCCAATATGTAATCGGTATGCTCAAATTACATCACTATTTTGCCGTGCACTGTACTTAAGAGGGCCCAACAATTCCATCAGCTGGGTCAGTTCTAGAAGCGCCGGAGAGCCTCGTCCACCGCGTCTCCGATCACGCAGCCGGGTCCGATATTGGCATCCACCGCGCTGTATAGGCGCGCAGTATCTGCATTATCACATGTGCCAGTGAAATATCAACATGTATGTTTACTTCTGTCAAACAGCACCTTTTATCAACGATGTTAATTATTGAAACTCAAGTTCATATGCACATATTTTAAATACCTATCTATGGGTGCCTATCTCGCCTCTAAATTATTGTGTCAGTCCGATAGCGCTGGGATGGTGGCCAATCTATATATACCTACCCCGCCTATAAGGTAGTCAATCGAATATTACAATGTCCCAGGAAACATAAGGTAATGACTTGCGGCTTACAGACCAATGTGCTATATACCTCTCATTATAATAGGTATAATGTAGAGGTATTTAGAAAGTATGACATAAGCATGCCTAAGTGTAAAAAAAAAAAACCTTACCATCTAATGCCTATTTGTACAAGGCTACGTATACCTATTAGGTACAGTAGATACCATGTAGTACATACAATAGTAGTGCAACTAGTAGCAGTAGTGGTGGACTTTCTTCTTAATATTATAACATCATGTACTGACTTTATTCGGATTTAATCTGAGAAGGAGACAATCGTCCTTACATACAAATGATTAAGCTAATCTATTGCCCCGCGTTGTGCACCTTGACTATCACTACCAGCAACTATGGCGTCCGAGCAAGATGCTACCCAGGTGGACAGTGCTGAACCCGTCAAGCCCCGAAAGATGCTCATCCTTTATGGGTCCGAGACGGGTAACGGCGAAGAGACGGCCAGCGATATTGAACGTATGGCGAGACGGCTGCACTTTAAGACATTGCTCGAGGAGATGAACGACGTTGAGCTGGTACGTTGAGAAAAAGAAAGGACAGATAAAGAGGAAGCTGTTCGCGCAAACTAGCACATCGAATGCATTGTATCATGATTGAACACAATCCTCCCATTGCACTTTCTTGCTTTTCACTTACACATCCTATTAGGGTAGGAGCTGGATACGTTGGTCACTGCCTACGTAGTCGGTGGGTAGGCATGGCTCGAAGCATGTTTCCTTGCCTTACCTGAACTTATACTGAACTCAAATATGACCCCAGCCCTTGCGACAACCTCCCAGTTCTGAATCTGAAAACAGAGCATAATAGTTAACCAATCTTCTATCTTCCAGCGCGACTTACTACAATCTTCTCTTGTCGTCTTCGTTATTTCCACCACCGGCCAAGGAGATTTACCCAAGAACGCTCGTAAATTCTGGAAGAGCCTCCTTCGCAAACGCCTCCCGCCAAACTGTCTTGGTCAGGTCAACTTCACCACTTTTGGGTTAGGCGACAGTTCATATTTCCAGTGCGTCTCTCTATACCTTCCATGCGCCTTCATTGCTCTCCTTGGGTTGTTTCTCTGATCGTCGTTCCAATTCATATACATTCAGATACCTACTGCTCTTCTCCCCGGTATCTGCTAATCTCGATTGATGTCTCCACAGGTACAATTGGGCTGCACGGAAACTTCACAAACGCTTGGAGCAGCTGGGCGCGGTTGAGTTTCTACCTCGGGGCGAGGCTGATGAACGTCACGAAGACGGGTAAGTGATAAAGACCACTACATTCATTGACGTAGTGACTGAATGTCTGAAAACTTTTATCCACTCATCGTAAACTAGTTTATAACACGAACTAACATCTTAATAGAGTTGACGGGACATTCTTGCCATGGTGTCTTACCTTACAGACATATCTTCAAACGAATTATCCATTGCCTCCAGGTGTGTCACCAATACCACCGGATGTGCAGCTTCCTCCTAAATTTACCCTTGAACTATCGAGACAAGACGTAGCTATGGACGGCAAAGACGAAGAAATGCCGGACCGCGATACCATAATAGCTGAGAATACATCTCGAACTGAAAACGCCAATCATTCCAATGGTGTCGCTACTCCCCTTACCAATGCCCCCGGCGATAACACTTCTGTCAAGCATCGTGCCAGGTATGACGTCGATAACCATGGTCGAACACTCGACCGTGAGGCGGCAATCTATAGCCATGTGGAGAATACTCCTGATCGTTTAAGGATGCTGAAGATCGAACAAGCCGGAGACCAACCGCCATTTAACTATGAAATAGCCCGTCTTTCGAATGAAACCGCAGGAAAGTGGCCAGGTGGCATAGACATTCTCGACAGACCCAACATGTTGAAGGATGCTCCGACGAAGTACTGTCTCGAGGAGTCCTCTGAATGCCCCGATAGCGCCCCTGTCGGTGTACTTCCCATACCTTCGTCAGTGGTTTGTAAGGTGGAAGGCAATGTCCGGTTGACCCCCAGCTCTCATTGGCAAGACGTCCGAAAACTTTCCCTCCGTTTTGTCAAACAGCTCGAGGGCGTCGACGACGTTGAAGACATTTATCCGGGAGATGTAGCTGTCGTCTATCCGAAGAACTTCGCTCAGGATGTCCAGGCTCTCATTGACCTTATGAGCTGGGGCGAAGTCGCCGACAAACAGTTTCAACATGTTCCCCAGAGCGCGGATATCCCCCATCAACTACCCAAGAATTGCTACCCCAGACCTAATAGCACACTGAGGGACCTTCTTACTGATAACTATGACATTACTTGTATACCGAGGCGTATTTTCTTTGCGCAGATTGCTCAGTACACAGAAGATTCCACCCATAAAGAAAGGCTCCGGGAATTTGCTGATCCTAGCCGTTCTGATGAGTTTTACGATTATACATCGCGACCGCGCCGATCCATACTCGAAGTGCTGCAAGACTTCCCAAGCGTTCGTGTACCTTATCAGCATGTTCCGGCCGTTTTCCCAGTCATCCGTGGTCGCGAGTATAGCATCGCAAGTGGTAGAGACTTATATGATGATCCTAAGAGTGTTATTAAGCTCGACCTAGTTATCGCTCTCGTCAAGTATAAGACGGTATTGCGCAAAACTAGGCAAGGCCTCTGCTCTCGGTACATTGCATCTCTCAAGCCAGGCACGCTAATCAACATTACAATTCGGTCGAACAGTGTTCCGGCGATCATTAGAAACCCGAAGACGCCTCTCCTGGCTATCGCCCCGGGCACAGGCGTTGCGCCCATCCGCGCTTTGCTCCAATACCGCGAAGATTCCCATGAGCAACAGGAGAGCCTGCTTTTCTATGGCGGACGAAATGCTGCAGCTGACTTCTTTTTCGAAAGGGAGTGGGATGACCTGTCTATCGATGTCATCACAGCCTTCTCGAGAGACCAGCCGTCTAAGATATATGTTCAAGACCGTATTCTTCAGAATTATATGACCGTTTGCAGCTTTCTCCGACTGGGCGCTGCCATCTGCTTATGTGGGAGCTCTGGGAAGATGCCTGAAGCCGTGAGGCTTGCTTTGTACGACTGCATGGTCAAGGGGAAAATGGCCACTGATCGTAACGAGGCAAAAGAAAAACTTCATCGCGAATTCACATTCTGGGAGGAAGTATGGTAAATGCAGCAGAGTTACTTGTTGCTTGGTGGATATAGACGAAGGGTCGGCCTTATGCTGTAATCGTTGACTCTATTACGGTCTAGGGGACCAGAAGAGTTGGATTTCGGCACCAACTACTAGGCACACGGCGACGTTAGAAGGGCCGATATATGGTATTCGTTATTTAACCAAAGAACCTTACCGTTGAATAGAGCCGACAACAGCGTTCAGGGAGACTTAAATAAACTGGACATAGAAATTATCGATGAATACAGTGAGCATACGATAATCCATCATTTTCGACTATTCAGATACACCGTCTCTCGATGAAATTTCAATTGATATTTTAGACGTGCTTTTTACGAAAAAAGGGCCTGGTACCTATTTTTCGATCGGTCATGTACGTGGCGAAATAAATACTAGACATAGGCGAATTATTTGAGCTTCTCCCCCTTCGCTCTCCTAGGGGGGCCATGTTGTCATGCATACAGGATGTGAACCATACCTTGTCTATATGTTAGAAGAGGTTGTATTCGTGACGAGAACTCAGTGGATTGATACCTCGAATCGAGCGTAGGGAGTTTGATAAGGGTAGTTGTGAAATACCCTATACGATTTCCATCGTAGTTTCTCAGTAACATCTACAACTCTAAATGACATAGAGACTGTATCAAGACAGAGAGTGTGGGGTAACGATAACTTGATGGGGGGGACTATGATATTTCTCGGTAACCTTTCTAGCCTTCTCTTTCCATTTGCCCACTACTTATTACATACCACTGCCTGAGAGAGACATCAGAAGAAGAGCTATCGCAATGCTGAGATGTTACACTTGTAGTCGTGGGTATATATCACCCTTTGACAATATAGGAATTGGATATGCTCTCTCTTGTTACGCGGATCCACGCTGTAGAGCCTGATGTATTTCATCTCCCAGCCCGAGGAAGTCGTCTCTATTAGGCAGTGTCAACAAGTTCTTATCAATGTCTTGTTCCTCAATCTTTTTTACGAGCTATAGGTTACAGAGAATCGAATAGCATGGTCTTAAATACAGTATTGTCTGAAGCCGGAGCCAGGAAGCTGTATAAACCACTGAGCAGTTATACTAGCATACCTTCCTACGAGCTTTCTCTGAATTGTCTATATGTGTCAGACTCCCGCGAAGCCTCGCGATACCTACAGCTGCATACCGCCTCCCTAGAGTGACAGAACAAAGAAGGCATTTTGTATATAGATCTCTAGCTTGCAGATGTAGATGTTGGAGCTCCTTGTGCGACAACAAGTATTCAAGACTTACCCCTACGTTGCCTTCAGTACACAGAGGTCGTGATAATATGAAATTCAATCCATAGCGACATTTACAACTAGTCTTGCAACCCCACTGAATAGCGAGACTGGATCTGCAAGAGTTCATAGTTGAGCATTGCAAGATCATGCTAAGTAATACGATACGGCACCATCACAAGACGGTATACAATGTCGATATCCCTATGGGTACGCTTTGTGGTATAACTACTTGAAATGAGGCGACGGTATGTGCATACACAGGCTTCTCCCTCAAACACTTACCCTCAAGGTCCATCACTAATCGACACGGTAGTAGAAGATCGTGTGTTCGACATTAGAAACGTCTCAATAAGAGTACTCACCTCGGGCGCCAGGATCTTATTGAAGAATCAGCCACCGAACCCACTATCACTGCTCGAGCCTTTGTAGGATTGTCTTACCCATAGGTTTTCCTCTGTCTTACAGATGCGGTGCTACAACACCAGGTTTGAATTTTATACGCCCATCGTATGATTGCAATAGAGAACCCTACTGCGCTATCTTCTGGTGGCGGAGAGGGCCGTCCATTGTCGCACATAAGCAGAACGCCGCTGTGGCTAATCACTGCTGATGCCGAGACCCAATAAAGCGAGCTTATTCTTTCATTCTCGGACCTGGGAATTGAGGCTCTGCTTCTATCCCCCCTACACGTAACGCCGGACACAATATTTGCATGGTGGGTAGATAAGCTATGATTAAGAGGATCACTGTAGGAACGGTATTGACTGTCGATCATTCCTGTCGGCTCCTATTATGGCATCAAACCATGATCTGCAGTCAAAACTATTTGATTTCCCCGTACCAGCTCTTTGGTTATTAGCGCTGAGCTGACTGACAATTAATACCATGCCGCTGATCTGCAGGCTTATGCGCATCCGACGACGAGGCACAGGAGGCCCAAACAGGCATACCGGATCAGTTATCTTTAGCATACAGTAGATCTGTGGTTTGAATCTTGGAACAAAACGCTGGTACAGGGCTGTAGTGGCTGACGAGCTGAAACCGATTTGCAGAGCAGGCTGAGGAAGCAACAGCGATCACCAGGAGAAAGCCGCCATACCATGCATACATGCGGCCAGTATTTGTCGCCTAGCCTTGAGATCGACAGGCGCCGTACCCGATTTCAGTCAGCACCACCATAAGACTGGTAACTAACTGGCTACTTGTTGTTCCTGCACGTCTCGAATGGTTTGGCGACGTAAGCGGTGCCGATTCGAGGCGTCTATTCTCGAAGACTCCCATACAAAATCGCGCCTAACAACCATGCGCAATGCCTCGCTTGGGGAACTTCGAAACAGCAAACCACCGCCACAAATCCCTGTCGGGACCCTCGTGGCTGACGACAGCGGGTACCTGTGAAACGGCAAGGCACAGCTCTTACAAGCTTGGTATTCTTGTGTTTAATGGATATTGAGTTCGTCATGTCTCAATACCCACACTTGGCTGTGATCCGGAGCACCAGGAACCGCACCAACACGACCTCGGTCCCGATGACCAGAAAAAGTTATTGGGGCGGTTCGTGCGATGCGTACTACGTAGAGATCAGCCCGCATCATGTGCTGCACACTTTCGGATGACATTCCGTACCTGTCAACTATGGAGATACCTACGAAATTACTGATACAGGGCTGATATGCTACACTCACCTGTCGGCACGGCATAGCCGAGTCAAGTCAGCACTGCGAATCATAAGGAGCAAAGTACATTCCCAGCTAGCAAGACGACACTTCCATATTCATTATGAGTGCGTCAAGAGCGGAAGAAACGTGCCGTCAACTGGGGGTAACCACCCTCAGCGAGCGACCCCCCATCTGGCATCGCATGTAAGCCAGCTAGTTTTGTATGTCGTCGAGACGAACTGCGCACTATCTATCTGACTAGTCCTACCTATTTACCGAAAGTGCTTGATAGGCTGTCAAACGTCCAGAGGGAGGGGAAAGAGGGTGCGCGAGACGTTCCTATTGGTGCCCAGACACGGGCTCAATCTATCTACCAAAATGCCGGAATTTGCGAGTGCAGCGTCGGGGACGATCCAGTCCTGTCGAGGCCACGCGGCTGTCCCGCCAATTCCGGATTATGTCACGCCTCTGGTTTGATTAATCAGAAACCAGGAGAGTATGAGAGAGAGGCTAGAGGGGCCCGGACACGAGGGCGCGGCCCCTTCGGATCATGAAAAGACCTGTGCGTGAGCTGATTTTCCATTTACTTAGATGATGGGGACCGAATACTGTAAGTACGCAAGTTCCAGCTACAGTAGAGCGGGCAAATTAGTTGGCAACGTGAAGGCCGAATGCCATCATACTCGCGGTGTACGGAGTACTTAAGTAGCATATATGCGCAAGAACTTGTATGGGGTAGGTAATTCAACCGTGATATGCTCGGTGACTGAAGCGGGGCAGCTCCTGGATAATGAACAACCGGCGCAACTCGAGGCCGACATGTTCGGATTCGCAAAGGTGCAAAGGAGGGGAACACGTAGCCTAGTGTAGATGTATGGCAACTGTCTCTTTTACTCATGGCGTTCGTAGGTTAGTTAGACCTAGCCGTTCACTTGCCCGCTCGCTTAAATTTGCTTCTTCGAGGGTCGCTCGGCGCACGACAAACCAGCATGAGCACCCGGCCAAGACTGCCTCCGACTAGTGTACTTATTGAATGCGTGGTGTTTAGACTTAGAAGATCTGGGTAAATTCGCCGCGGGTCGGTTCCACCTGTAGCACTGGGAAAAACCCACCCTGAGATATTCTAAATTCCGTGTTGAAAGATGATCACGTAGAATGGGATTGTGTGATGTCGTAATACGAATAGTCCATTATTCCGAATACCGAGCTGAAATTTATAGTAAAGATCGTGCGTTTCTCAGTCCCAGTGACTGTCATACCCGAGTCGGTTTCTTCCGGGAAAATGACGGAGTCCGGGCAGGCTTCTGGGATAGATGAGTTGGTAGCGAGACAGAACCCTGGACACCCCAGCCAAACTTCAACGTTGCTCACCTGGTGAGCTCGTACGTTGTGTGCATGTGGGCGCTAGGATGGCGCAAAAGGCTAGATGATTCCCGTAAGAACGCTATTGACTGTGCCGCAGAGCTGCAGATAGGACGGTGTCCAGGAACTGCAACGTAGGGCCGGAGACAATTGAATCCGGAGCCTCTTGCATATGTAGAGGCAAAATGCAGAAACTCGTTGATATGGATATGGGATTTTAAGAGGCGCTACTGGGGTATGACGGCCGGGGTTTAAGCCGATTAGCGACCGAAAACTAGTAGAAGGTCCGGCACTATTGACGGAGGTGATGCCGCATCTACAAGTCCATATTACATACTTGTACTACGTAGATAAGAAATGCCGGGACCGTATGGATAGGTACGACTTCGAGGGTCGTTCTTGCATGTGACTTTGCAGTAGTAATACTACCGTCAGTTGCGCGACGGCCCCCAAACGGCCAGGGCGAGAAGGACCACACATATCGCGTAGCCAAAGAGTGGGAACGCCATGTGGCTGGCCAGCCATCCGTGCAATGTCATGTTGCGCAACTAACCAGTCTTAACTGGTTGTTGTTTCTCTAGCTCGAACCCTAATATGACATGCTTTGAAGGGAAAAACACAGCCAGCCACTTACTTCGTAGAGTAGTGGCTTCATCTAGTGACCGCCTCATGATATGACATCTACCTTGTCTACCTCAGTCGACCAAGAAAAAGATACTTGTTCGCCACACCATTGTTTCAATTCATCTTTTTGCTCCATTTGGCGATCACTTGATGTCCAGGAACAAGATTGAGTGCCAGGACTCTCTGCACACTCGTGATGAATATATTTGAGTTTATCTCTCCCGTTCTACTCCTTTAGACTTGTCCTAAGCTCTCTTAGTGTGAGTCCTGAGTTGTCATTTTCTCAACGGTGCTTTACTACATATATGTACGTACTCTACAGTTAGTGGTGGGCAAATTGGCCCCCAATTTGTCGCCGAACATCAATTCGCACGTTGTCAGCAAAGGACCCAGAATATGCATGTCTGCATGTCAGTTGATGTAACAGGTACAATGACGCTAGTTTCAAAACTAGGGCATGTATCGGTACAGTGCAAACAGAAAATGTCCTACCATTGAAATAACCTTAAATATCTTCTCAGCAAGTGGTCCATACCTTATGATCAGCAATGCAGTTCAGTAAGTACCTGGTTTTCGCCTTTTTTTTTTTTTTTTTTTTTTTTTGGTTTAACCTGACCCGTTTGATCTAACTATGTTTTACCCACCAATTTATATCCTTTCCCTCCGAGCATTGCTTTTAGGTTCAGAGGTACTTTTCACTGCTCTGGATTGAGGTTGTTCTGCAGCTAACTATGGGGATTGGGGCTACATATACGTAGAAATGTAAGTCCCCCTTACGCATAAAGGTACACTATTGCCTTACTTAACGACGTTACATCGCCGACGTTACAGACAATGCCTGTTTCGCGTGGAAAAAAGGATCGGCATTCTTCAGCTCGTAGATCGGAAAGCGTAAGGTACTGCGTAACAACGCTTGCCGCGCACCCAGCGCCGATCATCTTTGCTGTTTACTGTACTTGTGACGTGACCGAGTGTTGCTGTGTGCTGTCGCAAATGATTTAGCTTGGGTATATCATAGCTGTTACAGCTGAGGCTCGATAGCTCGCCTACCTCTAGTACTTCCCACTAGGTATTTTGTTACCCCAAAGTATACTAAACGTGGTAGTCCCAATAGGTAGTGCGGGGTTCGGGGCCTAATTTCCGTTGGTTGATGGCTCCAGCGATTCTACTGCAGCATGTGGCGTTCGCAACGAAAAGGTTCCTTTGTGTCGGTACGGTAGTACCTACCTAGATAGCTTAAGAATTTACTCAACAACATAGAGTAGAATGTTCGACTACGAACATCGTATTTGTATGGTGAAATACAATTTATAAGTGCTTGATGGCCATTTGCAGTCGACTGGTTTTTATTCTTCTGGACTAGACTGTATCATTTGGGTATTATAACAAGACAGTTGTTTTACACGCTACCGTACCTAGGGGTAGGTAGACCCTTTTTTGGTGGGCGCTTTACCACCAATTACCAACGCCGTTCGTACCCAGCCGAGACACCATAAGCCTTAACACGACAACGCTTCAATGACCTACATATGAGAAGCAGCCAATACAAATTACTAGATAAGTTAGAGGACCTCAGTCCTCAGAAAGTAAGCAGTCAACCCTATACAAGTGACTAACAACCAATGAGCCCGTTTCGAGGCCAATGATGAGCCGTTGTTTTCATTGTTCGGGTTTCCAGCCGTAGCTGTGGCCGTGGACATCACCACAGTCGGGCCGCTGTTAGGTGTGATTGTCGTTGTCGACGCAAAGGGCAAATCTAGTGTCCACGACTCAATGCCCACGCCCTCAGGGCCAATCGTGATCCTCTCTCCGCCGATGACGGTTGTTTTGATCTGCCCAGGCACAAGCGGGTCGAGAGTGTGCGTGACTCCTTGGATCACGACCACGGTTGAACCAATCTGTGAAATTGTCACGCCCCCTACGACTGCAAACTGCGTTTCTGTCGCTGTTGCATGGCTCCCACCGTATGTCTCGCCGTGAGCGGTGATACCAGACGGTCCGATTATGATGGTATCCCCGTCGATGACCTCTGTGATTGTGCTTGAGCCCGGCCCATAGGTTATTGTTCTCCCCTCGATGACGACCTTGTCCGAACCGATAGCTGTGATTAGCTCTGCCCCGAACACCACTTGTGTCGTGTCCCGTGCTACCGGGATGCCGAGCGTTTGGCTAGGGAAGACAATGGCGCCTGGCCCTATTGTAATGGCTTGGTCCCGGATTGTCACCGTGCTCGGTTTTGGTCCAATCGTAAAAGATGTCTTATCGATGACTACCATACTAGACCCTTCACTGGGCCCTTCAACGATACTTACTCCAATGCCGCTAATTGTAGTTTCTGTAGGCTGTGGTGGAGTTACCCCTCCCCCACTGGGCGGACGTGTAAGTGTAGCGTCCACACCAATGACTTGCGTTGGGTTAATAGTGAAAGTATTCTGATTCACTACCACTGTAGATGTTGGTTGCGCGGGATCATTCGTGAATGTCTGGTCATCGATGACCACGACGCTGGGCTTCACGATAACCGTGACAGGTGGGGCAAGAGACGCCGACTTGACGTTCTGCTTTGTCGTGGCTTCGCTGCCATAGCCAGGGGGGTCGGGGGACTGAGCTTCATTTGGGTAGGCTGCACTATGCACGTTTCCTTTGGGGTCGGGCGATCCGCCGTAGTCCGGGGGCAACGAAGTTGGGAACACGACGGCGGGGTTTCTGTCCGTCGTCACAAAGGTAAGCGTCGGTTCCATCCCTCTTATCGCTGACGTATCGGTGATCCAGACCCACCAAGGGTCCGTCGGCGCTGTTGGGGTGGGTTCTCCCGTGACGTGGATAAGGGAACATGACTGCCCCGAGCTATCGCACACCGAGATGGTGAACCTACCCGTGGCGCTCGTTGTCGTGGGGGTACATGGCCTAGGGGCGCTGATGGTAGGGAAAGGAGGCGTGTAATCGGCTGGATCCCCCAGCCATGTTATCGTCCACGTGTGTATGATAGAATATTCTATAACGGTGGAGAATGGGCCATTAGTGCTTGTGCAGAAATCTTCTGTAGTTGTTGGAAGAGATACGGTTGTGCTACTTGGGCGAGTGACGGTCGAGGAGTTGGTGTATTGTCCTTTTGTTGTTGTTGTTGTTACATTGTTAGTTATGCTAGGAGAGAAAGTAGGAAATGCTAAGTTGGTCGAGTTGCGTTGGCTCGCCAAGTTCGATGGCGCTGTTAGAGGCGGCCTTGAATGTGTCGTTATGCTGGCTATGAATGTATCTCCGAAAATCCTAGCATCACTGTCTCTCGCCCTAGCTGTGGAACTACTTCCATCGTCGCGATTTGTTGGAGTGGCATTGTCGATTCCTTCAACAGATGAACTCCTCGGTACAGTAAAGCTGGTATCTGAAACTGCGTCTGAGGGTACATGTGGTTGCGGCGAGGCGTCCTGCTTCGTTCGAGTGGACGACGGAGTACTTAAAATGGTGGCCGAAGAATATGGCGACGAGACGTTATCTAAAGTACCAGTGGTGTTACTCCTGATTGCTAACCTCTTGTAAGGCTTGTCGTCTACAGAGTGATGATCTGCATGAGTGGTCAGCATCCCTCCAGAAGGAATTGGGATTGAGGCGTGGCGGACAGACCTTTTGCTGCTATGATAGCGTGATGGCAGGACAAAAGCACCACCCACCATAGCGCGGATTTGACAGCTGTCATGGCGTCTCCCACACAAGGATATACGATGACAGGATGACAGCCCTATCGATGGCATGCTGCTGGGGTCTACGGCCGCCCCAAGGTTGCAATGTGCACTTGGCCGTGCATTCCGAGGATTATGGGAATGAGGCTCAAGAATTCAGACAAGTCATCGGGATCCCTTCACTTCTACGTGCAGTTGCAATCTTGTCAGTTGAGATGGTCATTGGGGGTGGTTATACGGTAGAGCTACCACGCGGGTGGGTGCGGTGATCTACAATGGTGGAGTACCCGAGAATTAATCTTGATGAATCCAGACGGATAGGGAACAGAGAAATATTACCCGGCATATATGTATAACATCCTGTATGAAGACCGGAGATGTGTGCCTCTACATACCACAATCAGAGTCTAGGTAGGGTTAGTTTTCATATACTGCATGTAGAGGGCTTGGAGCCGATTCATGCAGTCTGAGGCGCCTAATAAGAACCTTGTCGTAGGTAAAGAGTAAAGAGTAAAGAGGTCATTCCTGAAAACCTATTCTCCTACACTCATGGGTTGTTTGCTGCACTGGAATAGCTTCGTTGCCTTTCCAAGCTTGTATTAGATAGAGCAGCTATTCGGTGTATGAACAATACCTGTTACCTGGGGGCTACTCTTCTTCTGGACTTGTAAATATTCGTACCGAGGCATGACATATGGTGCATGCTACTGTATATGGACCTAGGCTCATCGCAGGAGGTAGTCGTTCCGTATTAGCGGTGTTTCGGCGGCGACTATGGCTACTGAGCCAAAACTTTGTGGCGTCGCCAGAAACTAATGCTTTTGTCCCTAACTAATTGAGAGTGGCTAGTTAGCTTGAGTTATCAAGACTTGAGGAATGTTCTTTGCTGTGGAGGAGTTTGCAATATGAAATAAAAATCCTACGCTAGCAAAAAGGCTCTCGTGTTAGCGAGGGCTAGATCACGTCGTGCAGCCCTCTAATCTGATAATAGTTGCATAAGAACACCCGCTTAAAATAGTTAAGACCTTCACCCTTCCATTGTCGAGGTGATAGGGATAGATTCTAAGATCTAGTGCTCTTACTTGTATACACACTCAACACCAGACCCCAGGTAACAAAAATGAGGTACTATGTAGACTAAAACTTAAGAGGTTTTTGATATTTGCGACGCGTTTAAAAACCAATGAGAATCAAGTACATAGTTGGGGTTGGGTAAGAACCGCCCTTGTCAGGTACTCTGGGCACGCTAACAGCCAGCTCCACAGGCACGAAGTATCTTTTTTACACCAAAAACTCCTGTGCACGAGCCAGCGACTGGGTTCGTAAGCTGCCTGGTTTTAAGCGGCCTAGCGCGAGTACCTGGTGGATCTTGGTTTTACCCCCGATATGATAGTAGGTGTACGAATAGCGTATGTACTACTGGTAGTCTAGCTCGGGCCGGTGCCGGTGTGCTCTAACCATCTACAAGTACCTAGGTATTCAATAACATGTTAGTAAAATGCCTTGATCTGTGTTTTCTCTGCTAACTCATTGTAGTTCCTATCTATCAGTTGGCTTTGGCATGTGTTTTTGTTATTCGTTTATTTATTACGGAGTATAGCCCTGCGTGAGCGACCACCGGTATATTCAAGAAGAACGAGATCCCATCTGTTGG
The DNA here is from genome assembly GCA_022385635.1 of Xylaria scruposa. Classification (NCBI taxonomy): domain Eukaryota; kingdom Fungi; phylum Ascomycota; class Sordariomycetes; order Xylariales; family Xylariaceae; genus Xylaria; species Xylaria scruposa. The sequence continues at coordinate 67,999 of MU280204.1, forward strand.
ACCCCTGGACTTACTCGCTACAACTAGACTTACTCCGGTAGCTGTTGAGGTAGCGTCGGTTTAGTTTCCCTAGCGTGTCGGAACCCCACCACTGCCATCCGCTGGTATATACTAGCAATGAATTGTAAGTACGAACAGAAGAAACCTGGACAAAAAAAACACCCAACCTCTTTTTGTCAGCGACTCATCTCGCGGTTCCCCTTCTGAAACCACCCGTCATTCCAGGATATCAGGACTTCCGGTGTGTGCGTGGCCCGACGCTTCGACAAACCAGCCTGTTCAAGATGTTTCGTTCGAACGCGGGCATAGACTTAAATGGTGAACTGCCCAATCTGGCTGTTTAATTATTCAACGACCTTTCTAGCTACCGGCAAAATGGGCCGGGTCTACCAAGGCCTCATTTATCCAGATATCAAATACGCTGCATTGCGTGGTTTGGGCACCAGATCATCACAATTTCTGCTCCAACGAGAGGACTCGATCGGTCGATGAGCAGTCACGTCTTCGTCCTTGTCCGACTTACAGCAGAGTATTATCCCAAGCGGGTGGCTGACGGCTGCTCCTACTCTTCCTCGCCGCATTGTGAAGAGGCGCAGAGTCTGGTAACATCTAAATGCATCCTCATGACTGCTGCGGTGGGTAATTGCATATATGCCAACGATAATGGTTGTCAGCGACCTGACCTGGCTTACTGGCCGAGCGAGCCAAGGTGAAGAATGCCTTATGCCAAGCCCTTGTAGGCTAGTTTCTGCAATGGCACTGTGTCAGTCTAGGTTAGTCCAGTGGTTGACCCATGTGAAATGCCAAATCTTCTAAACACTGGAGACGTTAGACATTTTGCCCATTACTAGTAGAGGCTAGGACTCTACTTGTAGGACAGGACCAACGTCGTCCAGACTCTTGACATACTGTAAGTCGTCTTCATTCCGGGCCTCATCTATGGCAGCTCCTCTCTAGCGCAAGCCACTACCGCACTGCATTTCTGTCTTCGTTGTTGAGCATTTAACTTGAGATTCCTACACCACCTATAAACAAAACGAAATCATAACATTAGTAGTATGCTATGACGCCATCTGATATATGACTACAGTATTGTATTCATGATCACGTAAAGATATGCTTTTACCAAAATATCTAACCTAAAACCCAGGTAGGTAGGTAGGTAGGTCGGTCGGTCGCCCGCACGTATACAATTACTCCTTGTCCGTGACTGTAGCGTAGACATAAGGTAGTGAGTACAAAGCAGCGTGGAGTCTGGATACACATATCCATCCGCCCTATGGATCAGCCAAGCTACGCTGCTAAGCCAGCTACACCACAACTCACACGTACGTGCTGCACGGTGTATCTACCTGCCACATAGCCACCAATCCTAGACCCCTGTCCTGGCGCGCCCTAAAGCGGAATACCCGAAGGACGGTACTCACTACGGTACCTCGGGACTTCTGGGGCACAGACTCTCTGGCCCCAGGAACCTGCTCAAAGTTACGGTGCCTGGACGTCCTTGTACTATTATCCATTTCTAACCTTCTGCTCTTCACACCATACACACATACACACGCACAACAAGCAAGGCGACTCGCTTTTTTACCCGGAGCATAGTACCATATCGCTCATACGGAGCCATTCTCGAGCCACTCACTGCAGGCGACTACCAACCGCGGCCTTGGGTTCTAGGAGTGGATGAAATTGCGCGGCGGACGAATGTTCGGGATTTGGCGACACCCATGAGGCATCAGGAGGATCAGTGGTGACCTCGGGCCCGTGTACGACCATTAGGTGGTGCGACGACCACGAGACAATGTCGATGAGGCATTCCCTCGTAGCTGTCGTTGGGACGCTGTTACTCGCACCCAGTCTCATCCATGCTGATGGACCTAGCGCACTCTGGCTTGAACCGTCATTAAAATGGCATGTCTGGTTGGACTACTCGGTATGGATTCAGGGCTAATCATGGTATAGGTATGGCATTGATGGTAATTGGTCGTCAACAACCCTCTTTGTGGGCGAGCCCGCCCAAGAACTTGATGTTGTTGTGAGCACTAGTCTCTCTGAGTTATGGCTGGTGGAGAACACAGGATGTGGAAGTAAGTTCTTCGCTGTTTCACGAGAAGAAGGGCCAAGAACCAGAGCCCTAATCATGGCCCTTAATCTTCTGTATAGACAAATCATCATTTTAAGGCTGCTGACCATTCTGCCTAGGTCCTCTTTGTGATGATGCCCGTGGCGGCTTGTTCAATAGAAGTGCTTCAAAAAGCTGGTCACCCATGGGAGCGTGGCAGCTCGGTCTAAAATCGATCGGGGTCGAGGCCAATGGAGACTACGCAATGGAAACGGTTGTAGTATATGATAGTGTTCGACGATGGCAGACTTCGTTCAACAAGTTGCTCGTTGCCGGCATCAACGACACCGCCGCATACACGGGGTTCTTTGGTTTGGGAATGACGGACGGGAACTTTAGTGGTGTCGTCGCGAAGAGCCCCATTGCGTTACTGGTACAGCAGAGCGGCATAATACCGAGTCACAGTTACGGTTACACACCTGGAGCTTATTATGGTAAACATTAAAGTAGACACTCCGTTGGCTAGTCGGTGCTAACAGGATAATAGCTGGTGCGGGAGGTGTCCCTATGTCTCTGACATTGGGAGGTTACGATGCCAATCGTTTTGAACCTCACGATATTCAATTCAGTCTGAATGCTACTACGAGACAGCCTCAGGTTCTAGTGCGATCCATCACAACATCCGTGTCAGATGCCACACAGGCACCTACGGAGTGGTCCACACCGTCGATTACTTTGTCGTCATTCAACGAGTCAATGACGGCTCTGATTGATAGTTCGACACCTTATCTATGGCTTCCGCCGGTGGTATGCGACCGGTTTGCTAATGCTCTCAATCTTACGTGGAACGAAACTTTGGGATTATATATTTTCTCGAACAACGACGACCTGGCGCGTTACCGATCGGCACCAGACTTGGCGTTCACATTCACATTCTCTAGCCTCGACAATAAGAACAATTTCGGTTCCCCAACAAATATGTCAGGCATCGTCAATATCACTGTCTCGGCAAATGCTTTCGTTCAAAGTTTACAATATCCATTTGAGAATATCATAAACTACGGCGAACCAGCAGTTCCATACTTTCCATTGAAGAGAGCTGAGAATGGGAGCCCACTGATTATTGGGCGTTCGTTCTTGCAAGAAGCCTACATCATTACTAACTACGAGACTAGTACATTCTCCTTGCATAAGGCTCGGTTCCCTGATAACCCACTGAGAGACAAGTCGATCCAAACCATTGCAGCCTCTCCTAACAGCCCCTATCCCGGACCTCCTGTTAAAGAGAGCAGCGACTCTCACAACATAAATCAGAGTCAGATAGCAGGCCTCGTAGTGGGCGCATGTTTAGGAGCCATCGCGCTCGTTACGACGTTTGTACTTGTGCGGCGAAGAAGGAGGGTATTCAAGAATGACGAAGACCATCACGAGGCAGACGAATACAAGGAGAAATACTCTACGGAACCTGACTCCCCTATGAGTCCGGTGGCGATGACGTTATTCCGAATGAAGACGCGAGCAAAGAAATGCCCGAACCCGAACAAGGCGGGTAAAAAGGAGGCGCCTGTTGAGGCTCATGAAGTCGGTGCGGACTGGAGCCATGAGCGTTACGAGATGCCAGCCTCGTTGCCGGTTGAACTTGACGCAACCGATACGACAACGAGTGCCTATTTCGCAGTGCCTGCCGGAGATGATACCCTTGGCCGGGACTCGTATAAACGGCCACAACAATGGGGCCAGTCGCTCCAATATGCGGACCAGGAGGACCTCTCAAAACCTATACAGGTCAATAATAGAACTGGACATATGCCGCCGCCAATTAATACTCACTACCGCGATAGCCCTTCACCCACGACAAGTCCAACTCAGGAGTACGATGTGAACAGAATGCCTTCTCCGATAACCCCCCATAGTGATGGCTCGACTTATTACGGAGATTACCCTTCGCCAATAGCTGGTTTTTTCCCAGCTCGTACACTTTCCAGATCTACTATCTCGAATCCTACTATGGTTTGTACGCCACCGTCACCAGTAGTAGTAAATGACTCGACTGGGCTTGTACGCTCTGTGTCGTCAGTTGCGTCCATCAATTCTCAGCCAGCACATTCTGTACCTATACAGCCACCGATCCAAAGGACGCCAATTGATTCTACACATGTCGTCTGCCTTGGACCTTTGCCCGATAATATTCGATTCCCACACCAGCTGATGATGCAGCGACCGCCGGGCGCCCAAGGCCATGATTATCCCTTGCCTACAATGCCTACCATCCGATCCGAAAACCATTCGAGGCGGCAGTCTACAGCTGATACATTGGGAAGTAATTATACCCTTGAAGAAGAGGCGCGGGTAGCAGCGGCTCGGGACAGTACTGGAGCTGCTGGAAGAATAGATGGCTTCGATATTGTACACGTCCCACAAGTGGCACACAGACGCTATAGCTGGGAGGAATAACTGCGACACTGGTTTCTCGCCACGTCATCCAAGTCTTTTCTGGAGGCGAGACTCTAAACACGCAAGGGTCTTACAACCTTACAACCTTTAATGCTACCTACTAGACGCACATCATCTCTTTTTTTCTTTTTTTTAGCCTTGTCTTTTCAACTACATTTTATTTATTTGCGCATATATACCTCAGGATGCTAGCGCAGATATTTAGGCCAGCGACGGAGTTCACGGCTGTTTGGTTATCTCACTTGTTTCAACTGTTGTCTTATACGACCTTTTCGGTCCTGCTTGGACTTGGAATCGATGAGTCATATGATAATTAAGGAAAGAGCATCCGTAGGAGCGACGCTCGGAACGGAACAACGCAGGATCACGAAGTTGACGGTATCAGTGGGTGGAATATGGCCCATGTGGAGGCTTTGGGAACAACATTATCAACAACAACCAGGATATCATGTTGGACCAGAATTTTGACGTTGGATGCACGTTCACATGTTGACTGCGGGAGGAGAAGCTGGGTTAGGACAATCAAATTAGCAATTATGTGGTAACGAGGAACGTTAGCAGCAGGTCACATATATGGTGCCGCTACGCCACAGACAACAGATCCCAGGTCTCTAGCGCTTGCAAATTCGACTGTCTCTGTAGCTAGATCCGAAAAGCAAGAAGCTCTATAGAAACCTGAATAAAGAAAAAAAAAAGAATATTTACATTAAACTTTCTCTACGTACCTTGTGACTTACACTTCGTAACTTTTTCCCTCCTATAATTAGGACCTACCTCTACGGTTGTGAAATCAAACTCTATACAGGAAGGAAACGGACTTTAACAAGAATTTCAGCAAGGAGCCTATGAAAGATTACCTCGAACTCATTTTATAAACTGATTATTATCAGCTTAATTACGGATAGTCATCGCGAGCAGATCCAATCACCTCACGCGACGAACAACTCTTGGAGCTTACTTGGGGGGCTGGCATTGTTGTATATATACAAAAGCAAATTATATATAAACCAACGATGCCATCCAAGCTACGGGCACAGATTCGAGCTGATTTTATTTATGCTCTCTTGGTTCCCTCCCCCCTTTCCTAATCAGCGAGTTAGTCCCAGCTATATCACACGATGAAAAAGGGGAGAAAATCAGCAAGATTAGTCGAATAGGGACGAAACAAAAGAAGAGAAGATACGATGATAAATAAACACACGAAACACAAGTATAATAGCAAAGATACGAAAAAAGGAAGGGTCTGGCCGGGGATTGAACCCGGGACCTCTCGCATATCGAGCATAGGGTGTACCCTAAGCGAGAATCATACCACTAGACCACCAGACCGACAAGACCGACGAATCTATGATCCATCGTGATTCGCTGTTGTATGAAAGCGAGTTTGCTGATTATTATGTTATTGTCGAGGAAGGTTTGTGGAGGCATAATTTTAACTAGGGTTGTAGACTTGGGGGTATAAAAATTGGTTATGTGTAGTCCGAGTGATTCTATTGGATAAAATGTGCTCAAGGGTGCTGCGAGCGAGTCATGAATGTGTTGTTGTGATAGGCTATTGACCTTGATTTAAGTTTGAGCTTGGGTATTGCTAGAACACTATTTAATTAGTGATTCAAGGAACTTCAATATTCATAGAGTCTTGCTGCAATGCATCGCCAAAGTCAATAAATTAATTCACAAATAATAAGTATAAAAACAACAAGCCTCTTGGCTAGAAGGGAATAAATAGGAGATGTAAGAAGCGAAATAATGACCACAGCCCTCTCCTCTCTTCACAACAACGTCTACAGCGCCCTCCCTTTACCCTTGCCCCACCCGTCTCCATTGAGCGGAGGAAATTCATCCTCACTTTTCTCCAAACGAACCATTGCGTTTCTGCTCTCCTCTTCAGCAAGACTTAGCTGCAACGCTAGTTCCAGGTCGTCGTCAGCCGCTGAAGGGGGATTCATTAGTGCCGTCGAAGATGAGCCGGCCCGGTTGACCATGGGCGTACGGCTCGAAGACGGTGATCTAGAGAAAGAGCTGGATGAAGATCGCTTGCCCCCTTTCTCTTTGAAGATGATAGGGCCGTCAAAATCGCTTGAACTATGCCCCTTGGGAGACCGACCAAGATCATTAACGCCCTCTAAAAGGGACAACCGGATAGCTGTTTGTATCTGAAGCTCGTATTCGTTCTCGCTGATAGCTTCAACCGCGCTACTGGTGTTCCCAGTTGGCGGACTCACGTCGGCGACACTAGGCTCGGGCGTAATAGTATCCATGCTTCCAGTTGTTGAGGTCGTGTCAAGATCTGCAGCTGACCCAGTGTCGCTGGCACTTACTCGCCGCTGCTCGTCCAGCAAAAACGACTCCTGGGACATCATCTCTGCATATTGAAGGGCTTCCTCTTCACTCAAGTTATTAATTCCTACTCCGAAGCGAGACCTAAGGCGGGCTTGTTCCCGTGCCTTGTGCCGTTGTTCGTCGCGAAGCTCTTCAGCCTCAGCTGCAATGTAACCTTTGACGCCCCCACCATGACGACGCCCAGTGAGACGACCGTGAACATCGGAATGTCGTAACCTCCGCTTACGACCGGTAGCTTGTTGAGAAGAGCTGTAGGCCCAATATCGTACGAACGTACCGAAAGCCACTATCCCGTGAAGGATAGTCGGGTCGGGATCTAGATAGATAGCGCCGACGGCGGAGAAGCTCGCATCGCCTAGAGTTGGATTTAGGGCAAGGAGATGGCGAGGCATGCGACCAGAAGAACGGGAATTCAACGTGCGAATTGGGTCCATAGTGGAAGCCAAGGGATCCCAAGCTTGAACAAGTCCATCACTTCCACCATGGACTAGGTAGAGAGCTGAGAGAGCTAAGCAAGAAACTTCAGGCGATTCCGTCTCAATGACACGGACTGGGAAGATGCCGTCGCCTGTATGTGCGGCTCGAGTGTTCCATAGTATTACTTTTCCAGTACTCGTACCTAGACCAATCAATCTTGCTCTTCGACCAGGGATGTCCGATGATGCCTGCCTTGATGGTGTTGTAGGACCACTAGCTGATGGACCAGAAGCATCCTTCAAAGGGTCTTCGAACGATGTAACTAGGGCCATAAGTGACAAATCAACAGCACTTGCGGTGATGGTGACATCGCCAATCTCTTTCGACGAGAATATGGTCTCTATCCAGTCATCTGACGCATTCGTGACCGTAGCAACTGGCGAAGGCGACTGTTTGCCTGATGACGACAGGACTCGTTTAAGTAGAGGAGAACTTGAAGAGTTTGGTGATGTGGATCGGGCGGAATTACCACCAAATATGGATTGTCGCGGTGCTGGTTCTGACGGGAGCTCAGAAACCTGAGGAGGCGTTGCGCTTGGTTGAGGTCGATGGATGATAACCCGAGTGAAGCGTCTTAAAGCCCATGTTTTATCATCATCCAATGCACAATCAACAATGAAAAAACTCTCTCCTGCGCCGAGTTCGTCATCGCGGGCAAAGTCGACTTCTAACCTTCGACGCATATCCCAGCCGTAACAGACCTTCCGAAAGTGCAATGGCTTGTAGCGAAGGAATTTCTCAATCTCTCGCGCCTCGGCAACCATTTGGTCCTTGTTGAGGTTCATGGCATTGGTAGGAGACCTAGGAGAGTAGCTACCTCGTACAGCGTTTCTTCCCGAGTCATCAGGACGTGCTTGTCGCCGAGTAGCTTCTACAAGATTCCAGTAGGTTGAGCGCCCAGTATGCCAGGCTAGTTTGGTGCTATCGTCAGCTTTGGTCTTGTTAACAGGCGGACTTGGAGGTTGAGCCAAATAGTAGATTTCACCCAAGGCGTTGAGAGCAACCGCCCAGACACGGTTCAAAGCTTTTCGCTTCTGGCTGTAGCTATCGTCGACCTTGAGCGCGATAATGGGCACACCTGGACTCAACACCCAACGAGCACTTATCTCACCGGGAGTGTATCGAGGGCCCGAGGGGTCATAACCCAGAGCATAGGTAGTCACCACCCCCAAAGATGATCCAGTCATGATACCAACCATAGACTGAGTAACGGTTGGTACAGAAGACGACTTGGCAACCCATATGGAGCAAATGCCCTGAGAGAGTTCAGGGATTTTCGGGATATCAGGGTGGGCTTCAATTAAGTCAATTTCTTGGCCCAAATACTTCCCTCTATACTCCCCAGTTGGCCTGAAGAAGACACGGCCACCCGGGAATCCTTCGCCACCAACGAGACCATAGGGCTGGCTTACATCCATAACATTAGGCATAGCTGCAGGACCTTCTCCCATGCCGTAAGGTATGAGCTGTGGCATGACCTCATCCAACTGGGCAAAGGCGAAAGGGTCGTCTAGGCCCCATTTTTCAACCTTGCCGACCGTGGGATCACTTGCACTACCGACACCCAAGTCGGCCGCCCCATGAATAACTCGCGGGTTTTTCTTGCCATTAGGTTTGAACGTGGCGTGAACATGAGTGACGACAGAGGGTACTTTTGTGTTGTAGGTCAAAACTGCAGTCGCCTTCTTGCCGGACTGGCTGGAACGCAAAGACGAACCGACCCCTCCAGGCTTTCCTCTAGCAAGACTACGGAGAAGACGCGTCCTCAAAAGGTATTCGCTGCGCCATGAGGCATGCGGAGTCAGGCGGGTAAAGACTCGTACCTCGGACCGGACGGTATCGTCGTCGTCCTCGCCCCAAGCGACACCATGTGGTTTACCAGTAGTAACCAAAGCATCTTGAGCAGGGAAGAAGCGCTGGAAAGCCATGCGCCACGCATGAGGCGTGGTGATCAACGCGTAGAATCGTTTAGACACCAAGGCCACAGAGGCGTGTGAGTCGGGATGCAGATGCGAGAGGATGTGTGTCAGGATCTCTGTATGCCCCAATTAGAATCGTGGCGACTATGAGACCGCAATGTGGAGCGCATACCATTTGGGAAGTCATCTAGGTTGACACGAGCTGTCTCATTATCGGCGCGCTTGATGACTGTGAAGCCTAAAGCCTGTCTAGGAACAGAAGGCGTCAATGCGCTCTCGTACTCGGCAATTCGGTGGCCAGCAAGCGGGACCCGTCCTGTGGGTGGTTCGTCGTGGACACTCAGTCGGCGCAGCCGCTCTTCAAGAGATTCCGGGCGGACGCCTTGACCGAGAGGGTCGAGCAAGTCGGCCTCGCTAGCAGAGCGCGGCGACATACTGTAGTCTCGCTGCTGGGCCGGGCCGCGGGTCGAGCCGCTCGCATCGTGGTGCTGGGAGCCATATTGATGGGAGTGGCGAGAAGATTGGGAGGCGGTTCGTGGTTGGGCGTGTTGGAGGGTCTTGGGAAACTCTAGTTGCATAAAGTAGTGTGGAAGAGACGAGGGGTAATGATAGCGTGACTGTGCGATGGGTGCGAGCACAGTCAATGAGCAGGGGAATCGACGGACGAGGAGTCTAACCTAATGGTTTCTGCGTGGGTCGCGTAGAGGTGAGAGGGGCTTTGATGTGAACTTCGGGGGAAGAAGGGTGAGGAATAACTCGGCGGTGGAAATTGCCCGCGGTTTTCTGGGACGCAATTCCCGTACAATAGTTCAGGTGCTTAGCTCCATCCATGCTGTAGAGGATTACCTAATGAGATGGCGGCGGATTGTCGTTGTACATAGCTTTGAGCCTCATGTGGCTTGACAGCGTGGCTTGATAGCTTGGCAGGTCCCTAAAACATTGGGGATGACGACAAAGGTCTAAGTTGCTACGTGTAGCCCCTGTCACAGATTGCGAAGCTATATACCTTGGCAAAGCTACCTATTATTCCTACCTACCTAGCCAGCCTGGCCAGCCTCCTTTACAGACAAAGACGCAAAACACTACGTCCTATACGGTCGACATAATCGCATAAACCACAACAGCGCATCAACTCTCGCGAGAGCAGACAAAGATTTGCAATGGATTTCTCCGACTCCTTGTACGTGTTGCAGTCCTACGCCATCACCGAGTTACACTGACATGGCGCGCATCGCAGCCGAATCGTCAACCTCGTCGTAGGTGTGGTTATGATCCTGGGCGGCATATCGCAGTTCTTCAACGCCTCAATGTACGTTTGCGCATTCTCCAACCCACCCATTCCATATCAATAGCCTCGCGCCTCGGTTCGCCATCGTCGCGACGGCCCGCGCGCAGCAGGAAACGAAAGGCGCATGACATAGCTAACCTTGCGGCGGCGCAACTAGTCACTCCATCGTCATCGGCGTATACGTGATAATCTTCGGCGCCTGCGTCGGGCTTCTCGAGTTCCAGATCCCACCCCAAGTATCGCGCTATGCCTCCTTCATGTTCTCCTTCATCGGCCGTGGAATCTGTACGTGAATCCAACCACCCCGCCTACGTCTAGTTCAGCCTCGGCTTGCTTCCTCTACCATCCGTCCATACTCGAGTTAACTCAACCCGATCTGGCTAACAAGCTATCTATAGTCTACATCTTCATCGGGTCGATCCTGCTCTCGGATCACTGGACGCGCTACGTCGCCGGCTCTATCATCGGCCTAACAGGTGTCGCGTATGCTGCGCTGGAGTTTGTGCCCTCAATCGAGCCGCCCGCCAACATGCGCGAGGCCGACCAGGGCTGGGGCGCCGAGCAGGTCTAAATCATCTCCATTTGACTTGAAGAAACGATGGGGGCTCATCTCGCCCACTTACGATTCTTGTCTGTATTTCGTAAAGGCACCTTGAACACACGCGTCCATAATTTAGGAGTTATAAATCCAGCTCACGGGTGGCGATTTTCAAACAGACCGTTAACAATGGGGAACAATGGGAAATCGAGGATTAACTTAGCTGGTCGCCTAGGTCCTGCGAGGGGTGGAGAAAAGAAGCGGACGATTCTTATAAGCTTTAACTGTAAATCTATGATAAAATCAGGGGGGAAATTTCGTAGCCGTGTCAAATCCTATGGACACTGGGTTAGGAGACCTTCTGAGAGATATAGCTATAACTTAGGTAACTATATGCACCGAGCTCCTCATTATGTGACCTTCAGTCTATGAAAGGATGCAAAAGGGAAACCACCTTAGGAATTCTAAGATGTCCAAGAGACTAGCGAAGCTACAGATAACTCAGATCATTGAATCATGCATTCTGACCTGATACCTTGTTTCGAAAGGAAAATAAGAAGAATAGCGAAAGTATGAGTTGACATCTCATCACTGTATGTAGAGGGTTGTACTTGAAGCTTTTATGTATGTGTCCACGGGTATCATTGATATATATCGTAGCTCTGTCCTAATAATGCAATTCGCCTGCCCGCATCCGATTATCCGTCCTATTTTAAAAACCCCATTCCTGTTTCCCGCATTCTCCGATGCGCTTTCATAGAGAATCTCAGACCACTCGAAGTCTTCCGTCGTTTACGCCAGTATATGCATAATTTGTCCACGCTAAGAATGCTGCTACTCGTGAGTGACGGAAGAAAAAAAAAAGGAATACCCCCCTCATTATGTATCGTGCGTAGACTTTCATTAGCGTGGGAACCTTCGTTCACCCTTCATTCTCTATCGGACCCACTCCATAAATAGGGGCACCTGAGTTGCACTGACGATTGGACCTTAATCTCCAAGTGCCGCCAACTCCCTTTCCTTAGCCGCTAGCATCTCGCGCATACGTTCAGCTTCCTGTTGCAGAGCTGCCCGTCTGTCTGCTCTGGATCTTTCGCTGTCCACCGTGGTTTCTCGTGAACGCATACTTGGGATCATACTTGACGTAATTGAAAACGTCCCGGGACTTGGGGGCGACATCAATGCACTTGCGGGAGAACGTAGTCGTAACATGTCCGACGCATCATCCGTTACTGACCCGAAATTTGGGCTGGACCCAATCGTTGGGTTTAGTATTGATTTGATTGAGGATAGCCTCTTCGTGTTTTCTGGGTTGAACTCGCTGGGTGGGATGTCGGAATCTGTGGCCGAGAATGACCGCTTTCGACCGGATGAGCCCAGAAAAGAAGCAGGCGAGATGGATGACTGGCGATCGCTCATGATGGACGTCAACGGTGGTAATCGGTTATCGTCACTTATGGGGTCGCGAGGCTGTAGTGTCTGAGATGTGTGATAGGCCATGGGGTCAGTCGACGGTATCGGTGTAGCCCCTTGACTGGAGTGGATGGGTTCGGGAAGAAGTGTCAGATGATCGGTTTTGCGCCGCAGCCCGAGATTTACGGATCCGTCTTCGTTCATACTGCCCCGCTCCATCTCTGATTCCGCATACTGACTTTGTTGCTCAACTGAGTCTATGACCATCGCGTCTTCTGCATCCGCCGAGACCTCCTCTTGACTTGCTGGTATTACTCGCTTTCTCCGTTTGATCACAGACTTTTTCATCGTTACGGGCCGGTGGACGCCATGAAGCTTATAGTATAACCCTGGGGAGTTTAGTATAGAATGATAACAGCTTTGCAAGCTTTAACTTACCACAGGCGTTACAGATAGTATGCCCAGCTTCGTCGCGGCGCCATAAAGGGGTTATGGTTGTTCCACAGTTCTGGCAGGCTATGACTACCGTGGTGTTCTGAGCTTGCCCTTTGTTCTCCTGCGCGTTGATATCGATGGGTGTGGGACCGTCACTGGCCATGCTATCTGTCGGGTCGGAGAACTGATTTTGGAGCTGGGCGCTTTTTGCAATCCTGTTGTTATAGGCAGGACAGCCACTGCAACCTTCGGCACCACCAGTACCATTACATCGTCCGCCACCGGGACATGAACCCGAGGGAGTCTGGTCCGCAGCTACGTAAGTAGCACCGGGCAAGTTGGCTATATTTCCTTGTGAACATGATGCTGATGTGGTCTTATCTCCAACCTTTGTCTGCGCGGCTGCAATTATGGAAGGTGGGCGCTTCAGATTGGTTGGGCGAGCAGAGTTCCGTGCCTTTAAATATAATCCACATGCGTTACATATCGTGGCACCTTGAGGCGAACGCCTCCAGAGGGGTGTTCTTGTAGTCCCACAATTGCTAGTTCGTATTAATTACCGAAGATGCTAGTGTCTTAGCTATACATACCTGCATACTTGGCCGCCCTGGCCGCTGCTGGCCGGGGATGGACTTATGCCCGTGGGAGTCTCTTGTCGAGTTACGTCAAATGGAGAGGGGCTCTTGGAGTAGACCCTATCAGATCCATTTAGTGATGGGCTTGGGCCCTCTGACGATGCGCCTGTGCTTTGGGCCGCAGGACTCGTCGGTCCTGCAGATGAAGTGCTGCTGAGGACAGAACGCTCGGAAGGACGGTTGCTGTAATCTTTTGAAATGGTGGGGCGTGAAGGAAGAGCTGTTCTCTTCGATGAGGGCTCGTTTCTAGTAATACCGGGCCGGGAACGTGGCGCGATCTCCATCACGGCCGCTGTCATTAGGATCTAAGCTTCTTGGATCACTCGACACGAAATGGCGATTCCAGCTCGACAAACACCACAAACGCAACCTATTTTTTTACCGTGAGCTTTTGCAGTAGACAGAAATGCTGGAGCGGGCGTAAATGAGGGAGATGCAGATATAGAGGATTATGCTCGGCTTTAGAGGAGCTCGGAGCCGACTCGTCGTAAAAAGTGGCAGGTCTTCAAATGGGATGAAGCAGTATGAGTCATCTTCGACATAAACGCATATAGAGCAATCGTACCGATGCTTTAATCTCTTGACATCTAGGAGAGGGTGGAATGCGTATAAGGTTAAGAATAACCACGCCAAACAAAGACCCACTGACCAACGTAAATCAGGACAGAGTGAGTATGTGATAGTGATCGGATGTAGCAGATTGGGTTAACCTTGTGAAGGCTCTTGTAAGGTTGCGGAGAGAGCGATGTATAAGATCAATGGGTATGAAGGAGGGACGCCAGTGGTATAGGTTAGGTGTATATGAAGGGCATAGTACCACCATGCTATTTGCTTACCTTGTCTCGTGATGGATATGCGGGTTCAATTATCCTTTGATATACGTGCAATTGTATTCTCCTGACCCAATCGAAGCGAGGATGACAATGGAAGGGTCAGTAGAAGACCACTGGGACGGCCACCGGCAGTCCGACAGCTACTATCACCCGTCCGTGTCGGAGGTCGGCGGAGAAGAGACAGATAGATAGACGATGATGGGTTATGGTGAGGATGATGGTTCGGGGCGGAGAAGGATCGCCTTGGCTTGGGCACGGATCACAATCAGAGACGGACCAGAGATAGACCAGAGACTGATGGCAGCCGAGCAGAGGCAAGGCTACTGGGGTAGGTAGTTGAGTGTGGACTCGTGGGGAAAGGGTAATGGTCTACACACTACACACACACGTGTAGATAGGTAGATAGGGAGATAGGGAGATAGGGTAGAGTGATAGTAGCCTGGTTGCGGGTGCGTGATGAACATACGACACTGAATCAGGAAGACGAGGTGTGTTAATTAGTTAGTAAGTAGGTAGTTGCAGTGGTTGGTGGGTTTGTGGCTCGAACGAGTTCGGGCTGGCGAAAACGTGTCACCGCTGACTGCTCGCTGAACATGTACTTACTAGTTAGGCCTTGTCCTGTTGCTGTATGTAAGTATGCCTCAGCCGGTCTGCCGGTCACGGATCAAAGCCCAGTATCGTGTTGGATTGGGATTAGTCGGGGTCGAGGCTGCGTGGTTCTGTCCCGAGTGGGCAAATGAGCATGGCTTGGCAGATGTAGATGGATGATAATAGCATTAGCCCCGAACCGCTTTGCCCTGTCTCGCGATTGATCGAGACATGATTATTATTCCAAAGCTTTCTATTGGTCCATTTGCAGCTTTCCATGTCGATGTCTCAGACAAGGGCCCCCTGCTCAGGAGCAATGCATTAACACTTAGGCAGATACGGTGTAGCGTCAGCGTAAGTGCAGCAGGCGGTGGCCCAAAATTGGGGCAACACCTAGCGACTGTTCAGTTATTGTGACAGCGATATGAAGTATAGACAATCATGAGAGAGTATAGGAAGACACTTCTAACAAGGCTAGGTATGTAGAAGAAAGTGACTTATTATAAGTATAGAGGTAGGTACCTAGGTAATCTTTTTAATTAATGTACTTGCCTTGACATGTAGAGAGAGAAACACACTAGGTACAAGTACCAGGCATTAGTGGACGTCTACTAAGCTGATAAAAGATTTTCTGACCATCAGGTTCACCTTGATTGGTCGGTGTGATCCGGAGGTCGGTTGAGTACTGTGATACTTGTATGCCACACACACCCCGATCAAGCAGTGTGATGCATATTCAATGAAGAACCGAAAGAAAACTATATTGAAATAATAACAACGGTCTAGTAAATCATGGGGTATCATGGTAACCTCAATTCCCCCTTCCATCCTGATTGATCTCTCATGCCTCCGTCACAAGCTGCTCGCCCTCATCCAGCAGCTCTGTCACTTTCTTTAGATTCCGGATCAAACTCTGGCCCAATCCCACCAGTAACAGCTTCTCGGCATTTGCAGGGAGGCCTAGATATGTCGGTGGCTCGCGTTCTGGGAGCTTCTGGATCCAAGCCATACATTCTTGTAGTGATGTACCTGACGGCACTGCCAAACTCGTTTCTTGACCGTCCTTCTCGGATCCCTCTACCAACTTGTGCCCAATATCATAGGCAGACGGAGTTAGAGTCTGGTAGACTAGAGACGTCAGCTGTTTGAAATCGCCTTCGTCGTCAATCTTTCCGCCGTACGTCTCGCGAACGAGGTAGCAGATCATCTCCCATGGTATGTTCTGTGGCGCTATGTTTGAACGATTCTGTGCCACTGAATCGAGCCACGTATCTATAATGAAGGCGGAGCATTCGTACTAAATGTATCGTTAGAGGCCATGCTACATATAAAATAATTGAGCAACTTACATCACTGTCGTTAAACTCCCAGAATCCCTTCCATCCCAGATTAGGTGCGTATCGCAGTCGCTCTTGAACTACGGCGTGTAAGAACGAGAGAAGAAGGTAGAGCCTGGTACGTTCAACAGGGCCCTTAGTCGCTCGGGTCGCGAGCGAAGACATTGAGTCTTTCATATTGGCTCTTACACCGGCTGGCTGCTCGTACATGAGGACGCGAGAGGCGCGGAGAAGATTGACAGGAATCTTAGGGCTTGATTCCATGGACAGGAACAATCTGAAGTCGGAGTGAGGATTGAGAGATTCCATGCGCTTTTCGAGAGACTGCAGCCACGTGGGTGCAAGGTGAACGTTTTTTATGAGAACCCAGCTTCCCATCTGCGCCGCATTGCTGACAGCCTTGTCAGCACTGGCAAGACTTTCATTTGATCCCATAGCAATATTTGTGCATCTAGTACGAGTTCGTTCCACCAAATTGTCAACCTTGTAGCTGGCATCGAAACCCGGACTTGAGACGAGTGAAATTGGGCGTGTCGATGGTACTTGTTCAACGGTCCCCTTCAAATCTTCTACAATGTCGAATAGTTCAGACCCAAACACCGATGTGACGAAACGTTCTGCGGCAGGTACAAAGCGATCAAGACGGAATATCCTGACTAAGAGTAATGACAATAGCCCCTGATCGAAAGGCTGGGTATCTTCTTGCCAAATCTGGGGGATGAAGTTCTCTGCAAACTCCTCCGAGAAGAACTTTTCCCAAGCCTCGGGAGACACCGAGTCAAGTTTGTCTTTTAGCGCAGCAAGCCTCTTTGCTCGGGCCAAGGTGTCCTCTCTCTCATTGACTTCGGTAGATAGGTCCTTGCCCTCAATTCTGTCATCCAATATAATGTCGATGAGTCCCTTATCCATCTTGTACGGAGACGCTTGGGCAAGCAAGATGGCTAAGGTAATCCGGTCCTTCTGGATCAGGCCGAGTGCCGTTCTCTTGAATGTAGTTACAAAGAGATCTCGGATGATAATATCCCGCCGGCTGTTGTGATTGGTCTCATTCGCAAGATTCTTATTGCCGTGGAGGACGGAATGGAAGATATCCAAGAAATACTGCAGCGAAAACTGATAGAAATGATTGAGATAATGAAGTTGCTCAAGAACAGCGAATACGGCACTGCAAGATCGTGCAATAATGCTGTACTGCTGCGTAATCTCATCAACCTCAGCCATCACGCCTTCAGTATTGCTCATTTTGGCAGTAATCTCTCCAGCTTCGGTTTTTAGGGTTTCAAGAGTCTCAATAACATTATCATCATCAAGGATGTTGCCACGCGATTCGTTGAGAGCTTGGAGAAGACGCTTTTCTAATTGTCGAAGATGCACCTTGAATTCGCCTTGTAGTTTGATCAGATTTGACCTTCTCTCATCGACGTCTGGCCTCTCAGATTTCAAAACGTCATTGAGGGATTGGGTCCGAAGACTACTTTGAGTTACAGTGAAATTGACGAAGGTGGTTCTGCTGCAAATGTCTGGAGGAAATGTAGCAGAAGGATCGCGTGTGGAGAGGTATATCTTGAAAGCTGGTGAGAAGTCAATTTGTTGCTTGCCGAGCTGAATGAGGACACGACCTCCAGTCTTTTGATATTCCTTATTGAGCACATGATTAAGGATAGGGTCCAAGTGCTCCGCATCCTGTATGAGAATTGGGTTACCAAATCGTAGTGCACTTTCGAGCTGCTTGGTGAACGAATCATCCAAGAAACTAGTGACCGTCAAGCGGCGATCTTTACATTCTCGCTGCAGAAACTCAGTGACCCGGCCGGAAGGATCGATGATGAGCGGATATCTGTTGAAACGCTTGAGAATGATGGCATTCTCCGTGCAAAGATCATCTACTGGTAGTGTGTTTTCTTGCCAGGAGAGTCGCTCATCGGCCGTAGACAAGTATTCCGTCATAGGGTTATGAGGCTTGAAGCTCACGCCTGAAAGATGAAGTTGATGTAACCAGTCTTCCATCATTGATTTGCGGAACGTCTGATCATAGAGGCCGCTATAAGCGAGGAAGGCAGCGGCAACTAGAACGTCTCCGACCAAAGTACTGATTTGAGTCTCAAATGACTTGCTACCCTCTTCCCATCGACTTCGTTCCGAAGACAAACTATCCAATAATCGAACACTTCGGTCAACCTTGAATTGTACGCGGGACATCTCGGTTTTGATGGCCTGGGTTTCGCTAATGAGAGCGGCGTATTCTGTCTTGTAAGTAGCAATGCTCTCCTCTAGACTGGTTATTGTGTTCTCCACAGCCTTTGCCTCGGCCTTGGTCTGGAGGGCCTGCTCTTCGAGCTGATCGACTTCTTCCCGCAAAGGCCCAACGCGGTCGAGAATCTCAGAGTAGTTAACTTGCGCTTCTACCCATTGAACCAAAGGACCACAGGCTTTACTGGCACGGTTGACCTTCTCATATGTGAACTCGGAAAGGTTCAAGTAACCAGTTCGCATTTTAGCCCGCATTGCCTTAGTCATTTGTTTTTCGTTATCAAAATTGACAATGCTTGCAATAAAGTCGTCTCGTCGCACGATAGCTTGAATACTTTTCCAGTCGGCAATCTTGTGGCCTAGCAAAGTGCAGACCGACTCCATGGCAAGTTTCACACCCTGAGGCGGCGAGCCCATGGATCGGACTTCTGTCAAATGTTGGCGCTTGATGTTACTAACACTAGCCTTAGCCTCTTCCACAGCTGGTTCCGCTCTCGCGAGGTCATTGAGGACGACCTCTCT
Organism: Xylaria scruposa; assembly: GCA_022385635.1. Classification (NCBI taxonomy): domain Eukaryota; kingdom Fungi; phylum Ascomycota; class Sordariomycetes; order Xylariales; family Xylariaceae; genus Xylaria; species Xylaria scruposa. The sequence goes on from MU280204.1 coordinate 87,093, forward strand.
TCGAGTTGCTACTTCTGCTTCTTGCTTTTCGAGAGCTGCCTGAATTTCTAGGGACGTATTCTTGCGTTGCTCGGCTTCTCGCTGATCAGCTACCATACGTTGTAATTTCTCGTTCGCCTCAGCATCCTTTGCCTCCAGTTGCGTTTTCTTCTCAGCAAGACTGACCCGCAGATCGCGCACCTTCTCGACGGTATCTCTGAGTTTGTCGAGACCAACATTAAGATGGCGCTGTTGCTCCTCAAGATCTTCTCGCTTTTCATTGTAGAGCTTGACATACTGCGCAACAAAGTCTAAAAAGTGACGAGGGGTGAGGAAGGTAACCTTGCCTTGCTGCTTAAGGAGCTTGCTGTTGAACCTTTGTAGAGAGTAGTGGATGTATACCATAGAATTGACGATGGCCTCTCTATGAGAAGGTGGTAGATTGAGACCGCGATAAGCGACGGGTATACTGTCAGGAGCCACAAAGTTGGGCTTGTCCAAGTCAACAGAATATGTTAACTCATTAGCTACCTGGAATAGCGCTTGATCGGACCAGTCACCGAACCAGTTTAATACGCATCGATTGAACAGCGCCGGGCTAGTAGCAGCTTTTGAAGACAGCCCCTCTTCGGGAGGGTTCATTGTAAAGACCACATGCAAGTTCTTGACGATTTGCTGTGTGAACCATTTGTATAGCTCTTCTTGAGAATCCAACAGCAGCCCTTGTCGTTGAGCGCCCTCCTTACAAGCTGTCATTAGTGCAGCAAAGTCGTCCCCTTCAAAAAGACCGGGGACTTCAGCGTTAGCGAGAAGCGTATTCATCCGCTCTAGGAAGCCTGAGTCCAAGACATTTGATTCATCCATGATGAAGCACATTTTCTCTCCTTTGCAGCCACAACGGCGCAGCACCTCTCGGAGATCGTCATCGAAATCTTCTGCCGAGTATTTGCCATGGACCTTGATTTGGAAGACTTTGAGGCCATTCATCCAAGCAACGAACCTGGATAGTGTTGTCTTTCCGCTTCCGCTAACACCTATCAAAATGAGATGCCCTTGAGGTTGACGGAAAACGCGATCAATGCGTAGGACGTGCTCAAGAACATCGTTAAAGAGGATCAAAGGGACATCAACTTCCTCTTCGCAGAAAGTTTTGAGGCGAGCCTTGACAAAATCACGAAGTTGCTCACGGTCTACTGGGACGTAGTTCTTTGATAGCCAATTAGAAAACAGGATGGGGCCGCCTAATGCTTTTGATTCGTCGATGGTTGGGAAATGCTCTAATGCAATTCTGCGGACGGCTTGGTCTGTCCACTGTCTTTCTTCCTCTGCGACTAGACGGTCCTGGAAAAGCCGGAGAGCCTCATGAGCCCATATCCTGATAAGTCCTTCGACAGAGAGAGTCTCGAGAGGACGAATGGCTTCATACACACCACGAACCCAGCGCGTCAATTCACGAGGACTGTAGACATAGTGGGGTTGTATTTTGGGCGTAAAGCGCTGTTGAGATTCAAGATAGAACCGTACCATAGCTTGTGTGAGTGCCTCGGAGTATCCTCGCAGCGCAGGGATAATCTTGAGAACTGCTGAGTTGAAAGTGCCATAGATTTGTAACAAAGACAGCTCGCCAGGGTAGTCAACCATGATAAGCGGAGCATGCCGAAGGAAACGAGCACCCATGGGTGTACGTCCGGCATCGGTTGGAGGATTACAAGCTCCGACGAATTGTATCCGATCAAGAGTAACCCAGACTTTGTCAGAAGTGCGCCAGAAACCGTTCTGTTCAACTAACTGTCTGAGGAATGAGATTGCTCGCTGAGTGCCGTACTTGTCCGGAGCAGGGAGATTAATCTCGTCGCAAAAGATCACAAGCCAGCGGCCAATCTGTGTTGGTGACAACATCATGCCATTGAGGGTCTTCTTATATTCGCAATATTGCTCAAACGTCTTGATTAGAAGGTCTGGGGTTGTGGCGCTGGAGAAATTAAGACCGACAACTTCCATGTTGGGAAGCTTGCGAAGAGCGCTGAACAGAGTCATAGTTTTACCTGAACCGGGAGGACCACACAATAGAAGCGGCTTATGTTCTGCAAGCCACGAATAAAGAACATCCTCATGGCGAACCGTATCTAAGGTGGGAATGACTACATCGGTCTGAGTAATTGAATGTGTGTTCACTTCGATCGCCGGAACCTGGTTTTGCCATGGCGTCCACTCAGCCTGAGGTAGACTAACATCAAAATCGATGAGAGAACTAGTCCCATCCAGGGGAGGCGATCCAAAACTAGCGAGAGCTCCAACCTTGTCGCCAAATGTCTTCCGATCATTGAGTGGACAATCACCAGTCAAAGCCCAAACTAAGGCGAGTAGCAGCTTCTTGGAAACGTAAGCTTCGACTTGCTCAGGGTCCAGCGGGAAATCAATGTGCGACGCATTATATTCGATCATGTCTCTCACCGCTTTATTCAGCAGTGAGAAGAGCGTCGTCAAGACACGAGATATGGTGTACTCCATGATATGGTTGAAAATTTCGGCTTCCTTCAGAGCATCGTTTATGAAATCATCCGTTGTCAAGTAGGCATGTAGTAAATCAGCGACTTGGCTCTGGATTTGCAAGGACTTAGCTGGACTCTGGCCTGCGGCAGCAGTATCTTCATCCAGGTCTTCGAAAGCCACAGATCGCAAAGTGTCTAGGTAATGAGCGACAAGCATACCAGGCGTAACAGTATCCTCGCTATACCACACCATGCCGCATCGACTGACAGTGGCTAGCGTTGCGTATTTCAAAGTCTCGACCTCGAACATGATACGGACGTTTGGTGGCAAATTGAGACGCTCACCGTTGGGAAGCGTGAGAAGTTTATTGTCATCCAACACGCTGTTAAGATTCTCAACCCACTCAGGATCAACGTCACCATCGAAGACGATCCAGTGTCGTTTAGAGTCCTCTCCACGGAGATTGTCAACAATCTTGCGTAATATGCTTGTGAAGAGACCATCGGTCCACTCCCTAGTAGTCGAGTCGAGATTGCCATATAAAGCCTCTTTTGACATGACTTTTGAGTCGATAACGTGAGACACCCCCTCGACGCCTTCGACTTGTTGTAATGCGTCCAGCAATAACTTCCAGGCCCCAGACTTACCAGTTCCAGAACTGCCTACCATCATGACACCATGATGGATTTTCTGAATCTGATAAAGTTGGAGAACCTTCGTCATCCAAGTATCATTTACCACGTAATGCCTCTCTGATGCAAGATTGCGAATGGCCTGCTCAAGCTGTACTAGATTGGCTGGTACATATTGTACACCAGGGAAGCAGTCTGTTTCTATATTGGCCATAATCTCGACATCATTTCGAATCAGCTTGGGCGCAATGGTTTCTCTGATGCTTTGAACGATGATTTCAGGTTCCACAACCTCTTCATTGTCAATAGCGCCCTCATTGTCCAAAAGACGGGCACGCTTGAGACCACCCGAGCTCACGAGGACACTCTTTAAGGCGCGAAGTCCGAAGTCATAATGGGCTTGCTTGGATAGTTTTGCCGAACACTGATCGAAGAACGGTACTGTCTGTTTAGACAGTCGTTTAGCTTGATTGAAACCTTGCGAGTAAAGCATGACTTCTGCGATAAGTTCTTTGTCCGGTTTCGACATAGCCACGCTGCGGAACAACTTTTTGAGGTTGTCAGGTAGGTTGGAGCGGCCAGCATAGCCAGGATTCATGGTGATGAAAATACCGGTGTTTGCATTCACGTGAAGCTGGCGCCCAACTAGTTCAATCTGTGCCGTATCATCCTCGGCGCCTTGCTTTAGACCAAGTTGGATATTTTGGATTTGCTGTGAAACGGCAGACAGGATCCTCTCCTCCAATCGATTGAACTCGTCAAAGCAACCCCATGCACCAACTTGGCAAATACCGAGGAAGATGCGACCCATCGCTTGAAAATCGAAAGTGTCGTCGCAGCAAAACACTAAAGTGAAGCGACCAAGCTGGACACCAAGGGCTTTGACTGATTCCGTCTTGCCAGTACCGGCTGGACCGTATGGCGAACCACCAAGTCTCTGCTCGAGAGCTTGGGTGAGAGTGCCAAAGCAACGGTCGGTAAGGGGGGTTCTTACGAGGCGATCCGGGACACCGAGATACTCGAAACCGTAGTTGAGCTTCGCATTGGCCATCTTAATGTGGAGGCGCTGCATGAAATCTCCCTCCGATACATAGACATACCGCATTTGCAGGAGCCACAAGTAGTGGGTCGGTGAGGTCGCGTTGAGTTTAACGAGCTTCTCAATCACATCACGCTGATGGACACACTCAGTAATAAGAGCTTCGCACTTCTTTCGCTGGATGACTTCAAGATCGCCCAGTACTGTTTCCGCCAACAGCCTAAGTATTTGGACTTCCCGGTCAAACAAAGTTTGGAGTAAATGGCCCCCGGAGGCCAACGCGTTCTCAACCGCTGTAGTCCAGACAACCTGTGTAGCTAGCACCACGATCTGGCTGGGGTATGTAGTTATGAACTCATTCACCGCCGCGTGGTCAATGTTGTCGGACTCAAATATCGGCGTGTACGCATCGACAGCCTCCGCTAATAACTCCGCAAGAGAATATTTCATGCCGTTCTCCAGCAAAGCAAGCCAATCATTGATTTTTGGTACTTTGGCTAGCGAAATCTCTTTCTTGAGACGAACAACCTCGCCCTCCTTCGAAGTGAACCCAGAGATAATGGATTCATCGTCCATGACGAGACCTGTCAGACCGGCAAACATCTTCTTAAAGTGTTTGGCGATACGCAATGTGTCGTTGCTATTGCCGATCATTTCCAGAAGATCCTCATCACCGACGAAATAGAAACGGGGGAACGAGACACGTTCTTTCTCAAGATACTCACCAAGTGCTTTCTGGATCTTGTTAAGTAGCTCAGCCAGACGTTCAAGTGATTTCTGAACGCCCGTAATGCTTAAAACATCCATCACCATCGGTTGCTTGTAGACCTTCTTCATCACCGTCATGAATTCGCTGTTGATATTTTGGAACCTCGAGGATTCAATAGGCAACAGGTGTTTGATGTCAGCATTACCAGTAAACACGCCCTCTAGATAGACCCATTGGCGTTGCACATCGATCCAGACGTCGAACAGAACATGCACACGGTTTAGCTTGTCTTCCCATGAAGCAGCTTCTTCTTCAAACTCCTTGTAATAGGGCGAGTGCTTCATCGCTTGCAACGAGTTCAAGTTCTCACTGCATTTCGCGAAGAGGTCGTCCCAGCCACGGATGAGACGACACTTGTTCTGGTAGGCGACTAAGTCAAGTTGATAATTATTCCAAGTCTCCTTGACCTGTTTCAGGAATTCTTCCAGTGCCATTTCACCTTGGGCCTGTGTGATGATGTCTCGCACTATAACCTCAGTAGCAACCAAGTTCAGATCCCAGACGTCTCCAAGAGTCATAGAGACAGGCGAATAGCGCCGTCCGGGTTTAATATCTTTCCAGATCTTGGTCCAATGCCGATCCCGGATGGCTTCTGATTTCAAATCACCTAGAAGACTGTTGACTTTCAAGTGTAGACGGAGGATGTTTTGGATGTGCTCGAACGCGGCATACTGGCGCATTCTGCTAGGCATTTCCTTCGTCATCTTAATGAGACCGTCAATAGAACCCCGAATTTTTCTAGGCTGGACGCTACTCCAAAGAGTCTCCCGTAGCTCGTTCAGACTCTTCCATATGGTAGAGAGCGCAGCCCACACGGACTTGAAGTCGTGAACTTCTTCTAGAACCATGGCGAGGGACGACTCAGGACTAGGGGGGAGGTCGAGAGCTTCCTTTGCTTTAGAAACCATCTCAAATTCTTCTTGTAGTTTAGTGATGCGGGATTCAAAGGAGGAAAGAGTAGCAGATGCAGCTTCGGGTGCGATGGTACCCGAAACAGGCTTTTCTGCATTCCATTGGCCGCCAATTTCAGCAATCTTCTCCATGACTACTTTATCCTCTGCTACAATCTTCGCCTTAAGAGCATCCGTTTGGTCCTGGACGATTTTTGCTTTCCTGCTGAGGATCTCGTTGAGAGCATCCCATTGTGAATCGACCTGTTGTACATCAACCCAATCATTGGGCAGGTTGTATCTATTTCGAACCAGCGTCGATTGTCCCTGGCGGAATGTCTCAACCTCAGGTGCCCAGGCTTTAACTCTTCGCTTGCAATTTTGAACAATGGTAATGAACTGAACAGCCTGCGCAGTTGAGGTAGCCTCGAGGCTCTGTGTCTCCAAGTCACGTCGGGCTTTCTCAATCTCGGCATGCACCTCTCTCATACGAGTACCAAGACGGGTCGCAAATTTGAGAAGAATTTCATGCTGCCACTGGTCATATTTCGCATTGACTTTGTCTTGGACTTGGCCGTAGTCGATTGTGATGTGCCCAAAAGTGCGGCTAACTTCTGATGTGTCAAAAGTGGCACGAGACTTCCGAATCTCCTGCAATAACTGCAACCATTTAGACAGTTCTTCGCCCAATAGGTCGTACACCTGTTCAGATTGCAAGTCCCAAAGCGACTGGAACTGTAGCCACTTGTCAACATATTCGCTGATACCTTGTAGCTTGGTCTCAATGGATGCGTATACTCTGCCAAGTATGTCGGTGCAGTCGCTTGGCATTTCATTAAAACGCGCTTCCTCGTGCACAACGGTGCTCAGAGTCAAACTCATTTGGTATCTTGATGCCTTAATCTTAGGAAGGTTGCAAACAATACCAATCCAGTCGTGCAGCTGCAGAAACCAACTGGCTCTGGCATGCTCCAAAGGCGGATCCAAATATATGACCTGGTTACGCATCGTAATTTCATGAATCAAAGGTGTCATTATAGGTCCATCCGACTTTAGCGGCTCACCTGAGGGCGCTAGCTGCTTCCTACGACTGGCCTCGATTTGTTTGACAGGTGTTTCATCCTGAAATGCTTCGATCCAGCGGGCAACGGCATGTTGCAGGCGAGCGAGAAGCGTCCTTTTGATACGCTCGTTCATCCTCTCAACCCAGAACCCTAAATTGACATATTGTTCCAGGTTCAATTGGTCCACGGCAGCTTGGATAGTCTGCAACCGAGCCTCGAATTCGGACGTCTCATATGGGCAGGTAGCCAGCTCTGCCAAGGCTTTCTGAACATTGACATGAATGTTGGCGAGAGTGACAGTTTTGGATTGAAGTAAAGAGGCGGCTGCCGCAAATTCTCGAACGAACAACACATGTTTGCTCTCCGTTCCACGGCCAACTGCATGGTCAAGCGCCCCATTAGGAAGCAGTGTTGGTTTTTGATAAGACTCCCAAGTGTTAACAAATGTTTCCCACTTGAGAGGAATTCCTTTCGCAACTAGCGTGTGCACCTCATTCTGATAGCCACTTAAAAGAATGGAAACTTCTGCCATATCTGAAATCTGCCGCGTTGTCTGTGCAAATGTCCTCACGCTCTCCATCAAACTAACAGCGTATGGATAGACTCGCTTGGCCTCTTTCGCGACATTATTCACAGCATGGGGAACATTAAAGTTTTGCCAGCCAAGATTTCGAGTTTCCTTGAATAAAGCAATGATTTGCGCGTCGAAGTTAACGGATAAGTCCAAGGCGTTATTGGCAGCCCTGATCTTGTTAATGTTGAACAAACGCCCAGAGATAGAAATTTGTTTTCGTTGTACGTCTTCAACCCATGCCTTGTAGATCGCTTGCGTATTCAGTTTCTTTCGGAATAACTCGCTTTCTGTCTGAAGCTTCTGGCCTTCGCTGTGGAGAGCCCAATCAGATCCCAAAATGTCTTCGACTTTCTTCATATAGAGGTCAAGCTGTCGTTCAATCTGACGAGCCCAGATTATGGCACCTGAGACAGGTGGCAAGTCATGTAGTTGAGCCATGGCGTGGGCCTCGGAGTGACCATACTGTTGCTTAAATCGCTCGTGAAGGCTCGCAATGGCTTGCTTCACATTGTCTATAAGCTGATTTTGATATTCAGCAATGGCACCTCGAATCTTGGGCCTAACGAAAAGAGCATTGAACTGAGAGAAGACTCGAAACATTTCATTCGCATTCTTCGCTGTTGCTAGCCGATCACGTAATCGAGCAATGATCGAGTTTTCTACTCGCGAAGTCCGTTCGTTATAGGTATTCTCCGCCTTGACCCATCTTTGCGTCCCTTCGGGGGAGACATCCAACAGGTCAACATTCTTCAACGCCTCCCACGCCTGTTTAACCTCTTCAACTGCATCGACATCACCCATCTCTTCGACAAGAGCGACTCCGTTTGTCGTGATTTCTTCGCTCAGGCCGTTAGTTGTGGACTTTGGACCCAGTACGTTAATGATGGTCCTCTGGAGCTGCTCATGGTTATCTCTAAAATTGTCGATATACTTCAGACGCGCCTGCAACTCGCTGTGCTTGGGCATGACCTTTATAGGTATAAATTTCTCTTGTCTTCGACGGGTAGTTTCTCGAGCTATATTCGTAAACTCTTTGATTTGAGTATCCCAAGACCGAAAAATCTCATCAGCGGTAGCCATGAGGCCCTTAAAATCTTTGTACTCCAGATCAACCAACTCTGACCCCGGTAGAAGTCGATGCATAACATCTTCCAAATCAGCAGAGATAGCTTCAACCAGATGTAATGTTCGGGCAATGGGATAGGTGCTGAATCTCATCTTTTTGTTCATGTGGTTGAAAATCTGTGCAACGGCGTCTTGAATCTTGGGCAGCGATGTCGCGGATAACAATTCATCAAGTGGGAAATCTCGCATAAGTTGATTGTACTTCTGAACCATTTCCATGGCTTCCTTTAATCCAGTATCAGCTGTAAAACTAACAGTTGCCTGAAAGCGCTTGGCATGCTTGAGAATCTCCAAAGTGAGCATAACGCCCTCGCTCCTCAGCTGAGCCTCAATGCCCTCCAATGCGGATTCCATCGACAACCAGAAGTTGATCTCTTGTGTTGCCGTCCTTGTCACAGGATCCCTAGTCAGTTTCGTAATAGCCTGGATCGACTTGATCCAACTATTGACAGTCGATTGCAAGTTATTCATAAACGTGCTGTCCGCCAGAAGGTGGGCTGGAATCAGGTCGGTAGAAGGTCGTATGCTGCGAGCTGTGGCATCGTCCAAGGCCGTCTGGACGATCGGGTGAAAGGAGAGCGACAACTCTGGTATTTCCACATTCTGTTGGAGATGCAGTAGACTGAGCTCAAGTTCAGTCATGCGCTTCTTGGTAACAGGAATACCTGTCTTTGCGTCCACGTCTGCTCGGTTCCTAACGCCATTAACAGCTTGGGAGGTTTTGGTGTTGGCATCAAAATAAGGCGCCAGCGCATTATGAACGATGGAGTGGAGAATTTCGAAGGGTGAAGCGGAAGGTCCTTGCTCTGCAACCAGGCTAGCTAAGGAAGCAGTGCCTGGTAGCGTCTGGATCTGGATCTGCGAAGTCAAAGGAAGCGAGGGGTCGATCGCTTGAGGGCGTTTCAGTAGCGCAAGATAGGCAATAGTCGTCGAGGAGGAGGATATCTCGGAAGTAATAGTGTACGTGTAGTAGGAGACAGGCGCTGTACGGTAGAGATTAGTATCGAGTAAATCTCGTGGCGTAAAGGGTTCAGTTAAACGGATCACTCACCATTATCAGCTGGTCCGTCCGGAATGTCTTCCGGAGGCTCGGCATTTTTTTGTATGTACAAGGCTACCTGGGAATCAGTTGCGAAGCGGCTGCACCGATGGATGGTATCTGAGTAGTTATCGCTCGAAAGAAGACTTCCAGGCCGCTCAAGCTCGGCGCGGGTAGCTCCAAGGGCGATACTGACGACCGCGGCGAGATGCTCGACAATGACTTTCGGGTCGATGAGGTTGAAGGTAGGAGAGGAGACGCCGTTGGCGCCAGTGCCTTCAGAGCCGAGAGGCGATGCCACAGTCTCCATCATGGCGGCAGACGTGGCTCGGCGGCGTTGTTGGGTTGATTTGTTGATTTACAAAGCAGATAACATATCTCGGAATTTCAGGGATAGCAAACCGGGGTATCAAGACGGAACACAACGCCGAGGAACGAGAGTGTTGGTGTTTGATTAGATAGGTAGACAATAAACGGATACAGAATGAAGCGCAAAGGAGCGTAGATGGTTGTGAGAGGGTCCTTGTATGTGGTGTCGTTGACTAGCACGGCCGCTCAGGAGATGATAGAAACAATGGGGATATGTACAAATCGCACTACAGTCCAAGTCACTCCAGATCAAACCAGGGATGTTCTAACGCGATGAACGCCAACTGTCGCGACCTGACAGGGGATACATTTTAGCGGGGCAACTTCCCGTGTCGTGCCGTCATTGGTGTGTTACTTTCAATGCAGGGGATGATGCCAGTAAAAACTAAGACCTGCCTATTTGTTGTGCATGTCTACTTCCTGGTTAGGGCAACTTCCGCTTTAAGCGTCAGTCATTTTAAGCTTTCAATCTGGTTTGCCTGTCACATGTATGCAACAGCGTCGTCCAACTTATTACTCAAAGTCTGAAACAAGACAGCTACTGAAAGGAATATTTCGCCGCAAGCTCAGTCAAATAAATAAAAGTAGCTCAGGCATTATTATGCTCTCTTCACACTTTCTTCCGTCTCTGCTTGGCAAACTCAAATCGAAAACCCACACATCTAGTCAGAAATTAAGTATCATATATGTACTTGAATTCTATTTTTCCCGTAGCCCTTTTCCGCCGTATCCTAACCAATATCGTGAAATCGTGTACAATAGTCCGTCATGTATCTTTTTTTGACTCAAACCCATGCCATTCCTGGTCCATTGTAGTGCCAACGCCAAACCGCTCACGATGCCACTGTTATAGAGACCCTATCAAATCAAGCTTCCCAAACGCCAATGCCTGCTATCCGTCCAACTATAACTCACTTTTCCTGTCCATTTCTATTCCATGCATTTTCAATATCGGCACTCCGAAATCAATTTCCCGTCGAAACGCCAGTGTTATTGCTTGGTGCGCTTGTGTCGTTAAGCCTCTCTCTCTGGACCATGACACGCTCGTTGCAGATGTCAATAAACATTTCGAACCTAGTGATCATTTTGTCCTTCTCTCGTATTCTTTCATGGAGATCCTCGATCTCCTTCTTGCTTTCTTCTTTGTATTTTGCTAGTTCCTCCCTGGCTCGGGCCAGCTCTTTCCTCAAGTCTGAGCGTATGCGTTCCTCGGCTGTCGGCGGGGGCTTGCTATAAATAGCAGGCCGTTGTTCCGCAATACCTGCCTCAACCTTCTGAGGGTTGCGATTGATAGCAGCGCGAGCATTATAGATATCCCTTGGCAGTAATGGCACATGAGGATTCTGTTGCTGTAGAATTTCCAAGGTTTGCGTAACTCCAATACCTGCTAATGTCAGCGTACAATCACGTTCAATATCAAAAAGGTAGTACTACCTGACTCTTTCAAACTTTTCACCGCTGCAACCATTTTGCTGTCCAACTTTCTCGCCGCAGGATGCAACAGAGGGCTCTCACTGGGCCCGTGGTTGTGCTGCAAATGCGACTGATCCGGCCTGTAGCGGATCGTCCATTGAGTCCGTTGCTCGATAGCAAAGAAACCGAACGGACAATTGCATTTGCGAGAAGAGGTTTTCCGTTTCCTTTGCTCTGGGCTAACTCGGCTTGGAGGTTTTCCGGCACGATCGCAGACGAAGAGCACTTTCTTTAACCCCGGTACTGTCTTTTTAGATCTCCCTATAACGACGGCGTAGCCAACTGACGTGCAGTATTCGAGTACATATCTATGAATAGATTCGAGGCTTGCAAAGCTGCCGCCCTCTGGTGGAGCCGACATCCTTGCACCCATAGGAGACCGGGGTACGAATGGCGTACCGTCGATAAGTTTCGGTGTCAGGCGATCTTCTCCTTCTGCAGACTCCCCTGGACTATCAACCTCCATATCATCATCCTGGTGGGCATCTTGAGAAGAAGCATTGGCCTCCGGTTGAGGAGGTGGCAGTTGCTGGGCTTGTGGCTGAGGAGTTGGCTGCGTTTGTAACGTCACAGGTTGTTGGTGAACTTGATGGTGAGGTTGTGGATGAGGCTGTTGGTGCTGGTGCTGCGGAGGCTGTGGTCGCGGCTGCGGATGCGGTTGGTGATGAGATTGATTTTGGGGTATCAAGCTGCCCTCATTCTGCTGAGCTTGTACCTGCTGCGTTTGCTGGATTTGTTGAACAGGCTGCGGTTGCACCGGCTGAACCGGCTGAACAGGCTGCTGTATAGCTTGGGTATGGGGTAATTGCGGCACCGGCTGCGCGACTTGCTGCTGAACTTGTTGGACGGGTTGATTCATAGCTTGCTGGAGATAAGCCATAGGAGGGCCCGGTTGCGTTGGCATCTGTCGCTGCTGGTTTCCTCGCTGGTGCTGCTGTTGATGCTGCCGGGCGACCTGCACCGCGGCTTGAGCATGCTGAGCTGTCTGCACTGGCGGATGCCTAGACGGGCCATTGGAAAGGTTCGGAACGCTCGCAACATTAGGGACGGGAGACGGTGTGGTATTCGAGAAGAGATGATGGGGATACCCCTGCGGCGGCTGTTGAGATGTGTACTGTTGAGGCTGGTAAGGCGGCGTCGGTGAGGGTTTGGGTGGCGTAGAAGAGTGATAGCCGCGTCGAAGTCCGTTGACTTGGGGAAAGGTGAGTCCGGCATGGCTATGGTTGCTGGAGCCCGGCTGGCCGAGGCCCGACATGACGCGAAGAACAGGGGGAAAGGCGGCGGCGGCGGCGGCGGGTGCGGCAATGACGACGAGGACAACAACAACAACAATAACAACAGCAGCAGCAGCGGTCGTGGTATGAGGAAGTAGAGAATAACAAGCGGGAAAAAGAGGCTCGGAGACATAAACAAACACCCGAGACGCTATGCAGCGCTACAGAAAACAATAAACGCCAGACCCCCAAGACACGACGTGCAGATGCAGCAACGAAGTCGAGTCGGTTGTGGGATCTCAGGGTTCGACAATAGACGTGATGTCAACTGTCGACCCTGGTGGTTGGGCAGAGGTGCAAGGTGCGAATGGTGGTTAGCGGGTGTGCAGATATCACGATCGATCAACAAGACCAAAGCTCCAAGGGCTCCAAGGGGGGGCTTGTTGGTTGTTGGTGTGGGTGTGGGTGTGTGTTTGAAAAGAAAGAAGGGTGGGAATTGATTTTGGCTCGTCTAGAACTCTAGAGTGGGTAGCCTGGATAGCCTGGGTTAGCCTGGGTAGGGCCATCTCATCATGCCAGCTAATCCAAGCCAAGCAGGTTTATTTTAGCTGGCGTTTGCAGGCAAGTGGGGTAGGGGTCGGTGGTGCCACCCACCCGCCTCCATTTTAAGTACAACTAGGCTCCTACTCTAACATTCTAACACATACCGTAAACCGTAGAGGTGACCGACTACCAAGACTCAGAGGCATCTAATAATAACCAAATCCAAAATTATCCAGCTAACCTCAAGCTAGGCACCTCACTCTCACGTTGTGCTCTCGGTAACTACCTAGTTGGCGTCGAGCGAAGATGTATGGTCAGGTAAGGGGTCTCGTGTAATTCGTACAAACAGCATGTTTTCAATCAAATGTGATCATGGGTAGGTGAAGTGTTTGCAGTTAAGGGACGTAGCAAGGCACATAGCTACCTAATACAGTTGCTGGGTACGTCTTGGGTACGTGTTGTTTGTTTGCAGATGCTGCAAGAATCAAGACATAAGGGCCGGAATTGGAGCTGGAAGGTCTCGGAACACAGGAGCCACATTGCTGCTACTTCTGACAGTGACCAAAAAAGGAACGGCGCGCAGGTAGATAAAATACAAAGGTAGATACATGTACACGCACAGGAACACGCATACATGGATTTCAGATTGAAACTCAGATATCTGCTACTATGTAATGTCTGTGCGCTATAACCCATGCTTGCAGCGCACTACCAGGTTAGGTACATAGTCCCAGGCATATGTTAATTAGGTAAGGCATCAAACAACTACTTAATGAGATAGGGTCCATCACATTAATTGATAGACCATAAAGTGGTATAGTGTGTCTTGCGCCGTGGATTCAATTCCTTGTGTGATGAACGATCAGGTCAGGACAAAACGCGTCCAACATGACGACGACATTGACTTATGGAAGGTCATTTATTAGTGTAAGTTATCAGGCACGTTCGGACTTCGGCACAATATAGAGAGCTCCTGCAGCCGTTTCACCGCTCTCATTTCTTATTGCAGCTTCGAGGCCATCTCAGCAAGCCGGGACGGAATCAAAGCCTTGGTGATAAGATATAACTCTGTTTGCGTTCAGGTATGCATATGTTATTTACTTGGTTACTTACTCACTCACTTACTTAGCTACCTACAAATCGCACAAATCACAGCTACCTGTGTATTTGGTCTGATCGAGATTTCAAGTAGGAACGGCATCTACTTCAGCGTCTATACTTGCTTGCATTACTTACATACCCACCACATACATGTAGTGTAGCCAGGTGTGCATTGGTAGATTAGGGAAGGCAACCACGGCATGTAGTACTGTATGTATGTGCTCTGTGACGCAGTCTCGCAAGTCGGTGCCGCGAGGCCAATCACAGGCCCGGCCTACGGAAATATGCTGCTGGAATTAGTGTATGTGGTAAAGCCCCTTCACACGCTGCCGGGATGTCCACACATTTAAGTCAGACTGCCTACGTACTGCCCCATATATAGATCTTGCAATGCTGTACTGTATGACAATGCGAAATTTCCCCTAAGCCATGCCGCTTTTATCCCGCAAAGCCAAGCTTGGGACTTCATGTTGGAGCAGTCCGTAATTTTGCGTAAGCCATCCAAAGATCACGGTGCATAAATGTCATAAAAAACGGAAAGGGCATTGTATCGTGTAACAGATTTGAGGGTTAATCGCGAGACAATTCAAGCACATGGGAGTTCTTGAAGACCTCCCTCCCTCACGCAAGAAGACCCCGACGACAAAAATATGGGCGTGTACAAACCCTTCTTATCTGCCCATATGTAGTTTCGATTTCTTTTTCTGCCTTGCACCAAAGGTATCTCCCAGTTTTATAGCAATATCAATTATAGCAGCAGAATCAATGTACAGTTCGTTTAAGAAAAACATCCTCTTCTTAACTTCCACTTAGCCGCCTTCCACAAGAAGAAAACACGATCAATAGTCGAAGAATGACATACTGGCCCAAAAGACTGAGCTTGTACCCGAGACCCAGGACTTCAATATCATGTAAATGATCATAGCGAGCGAGAGCGAGGCTTTCGCATATATAGACCTTTGGTGGCCGCCTGGCTAGAGAGAGGCCTAGACCTCCATAGCTCCCTTAAAGACCTATTCAACATGAGTTTCGCGATTTAAAGTCTCTTACAGGCTCTTGATCTCAAACCCTTGTCACAAAAAGGCATGTTACCACAGCCTCCAGCTAAGATATTCTTTATTGTCTCCCAAGATCTCCCGGATGTTGCTGCGGTGTGTTTTGCGCCAGCGTGTAAGGACGCGTCTGCTATATTAAACCATTTCGAAGATGCTGCATACGTGACGTGGCTCAATTTGGCAAAAGAAAAGGCGATATTTATGATGAAGCCGGAGAAATATTCACCAAGACTATTCTATTGGTGCTGTTCGACGAAATTATTGCTTTTCAACTGCTTTGACTATTTGACCCTCAAATCACCTGTATCTCTTTCTAGAGAGAATCCTGCACCTTTAGACAACAATGACTTACAAGAGCAACTTGGCTCATTGCAAAGCATCGACGCCTGGGCTTCAGACATGTCATTCTCATATTGCTATCTCCTGAGACAACGGAACTCAGAAAACTAATACAATTCCGGCAACAACGTATGAAGTGAACTTGGTGTTGAGCTTCCCCGTCGCGTACGAAAACACTATATCCAAATGAGCCGGGAAAAGGGTGGTTTAGCATAGTGCTTTGGCGTTTGATCGCCCAAATGGAGGTTTTCATGCGCTATCATTGCATCTTCAATGGCTACCAGTGCACATTTAACCATTACTATGTCACTACAATTTCGAACCTCTTGGAAATCAATGAAGAACTAATCGACAGTGCTGCCTCCCGAAATATAGGACCACACGATTAGGATGTATTGCTGGACCTATTTTCATAAATGGCTTTGTTCCTATGTATAAAACGTATTGTTTTTGGGCAATGACTCTTTTCATTCTAATTTGAAGACCGAAGATGATAGCTGGCCATAGTTTGTCTCGTTATTTCCGGGTGAAGTGGCTCTCACTATAATTGCCGAGTTCTACAAATAGGAATGTATGAAATATCCTATCTAGATACAAGCCCCCTTTTGTTGATTGAACATGTCTCTTACTTCATTTCTTACATTTATGTGATTGTAAGAAGGGGATCGATTATACTCGGATTCCGATTATCTTCTGAGGTGTCGAGGGGGTCACGAAGGACTCTTTTCTTCTCCGGCCAGAATACAACAGTTGAAGTCTATATATCCCAATAGCCTCATTGCGAGTCACCGATATTCGACTTGTATTACCATTTCGGATGATCAAGCAAGGCGGGTAGGTTGGAAGCTAAAGCTCAGTACAGTCTTGCGCTTGGATTACTATATACCCGACATGAAAACTACCGTCTCGAAGTCTCTGATGTAGATATTAGTATAATAGGGGCTTGGATGTAGGGCTTGTAAATATGTTTAGTATTTCAATAGTGTTCTTGGTAATCAAGGAGGCTATACGGGTCTAAGTTCCTCCCTCGAGACCAGGTGGCAAATCTAGGCTTATATACACGAATAGCTTTGCTCTTTCTGGCCCGGATAATTCAGGTCCGTATCGCTATTGTCATGGGCTCAAGAAAACACGATAATAGTAATAATGATAACCAAGAATAGGCACGGGTAGCTGAATATACGAAACGCCGCCTCGCAGATTAATTACATGATATCGCCGACCTGGCCCTGGTATACGGGTAGTTGCATTCCCATATTCAGGGGCCGGTCCATGTGACATGTTCCCTCTTTTAACTGGGCTGCGATCTTGGGACCTATACATGTAAAAGCTTCGCTCCCACTCGCTCTCTTATTGTCATGGACTCTGTACCTAGGGTAGGCAATAGACATTTGTTGTTGCGCGAAGGACTCTAAGCTCCTTCGTAGACACTACCTCGCTATATACAGCAATCTCTTTGTTATGTGTCTATGCCTCGTGACACTTACGGCCAATCTTTTCTGGTCAGAAATACACGGGCAGCTAGATAGCAAGTTCAGCGGCTCCTATGAGTATATTATGCGCGATGTTGAAGCCCTAGAGTCTTGGATGTAGTCCCAGTCCTTTGGGTCCATGCGGCAATCAGTCCTTGGACACATGTAACAGTAGTCGTCTAAGCCGTAGCCTCGCTCTAAGTTCGATAATAGCCGACGGGCAACGGTAGGACAGATATGCTTAAGAAAACATGCCCGGAACCGAAAATAGTTTGAAATTTAAAGTAGCGTGAGTATATACGTGCCCTATCTGTATTGTTCCTAGATCCTCTACTTTTGAATGATTCGCAACTAGCTAGTAGCTTAAAGGAGAAAACAAGAGCTACTAATAACATATTTCTAGACTTTTAGGTTGACATCAGGCTAATGAGTGACTAGCTACCTACTCCTAGGTCAATATCAATTTCAGCTCGTAGTCGTCTTCGTTAGACTGCTTCATAAGTAGACCGAGCTACGTGATCACAGTCTTTCACAGTTCATTGCTTTGTCTGCACTTCTTTCCAACCTCACAATAAACTTCTGCTTTAGATAATTCCGGATTAAGACTTTTGAATTATAGCAGTTGGCCTTATACGACTTACTAAGCTAAAGAAAAGAAAATTAAAGCCATACCATTCTAGATATTGCCATGTACCTCGAACATGTGAAAATCCTATTATTAATCCATGATACAGATAGTTATATTGGATCTTCAAACATCACGGAAGCTACAACCACTCTGCCCTCCTCAAACATAGTGTAAAGAATGAAGTACTAGGTATTCGTTGAAGGCAATAATCAGCTTCATTATTTATTCGACATAATATTATTTGACTATGATGTTTACACGACTCATTTTCAGCAATCTCATACTTCTACTTTCTTGGACGGTTCACATCTAAAATCGTAATACGTAGAACATGAGTACATTCTTTGTTTTTTTCTGTGAAACTAGCTCATTTTATAATAATGTGAAATGATTTTTGATACACGTTTCGTTCATGCTAGCTATCCACTTACCCATTCAAGATCTGTTAGGAGCAGGCAATGTGGATTAGCGATATTGATACTATATGGTTGTTCGTTGAGTCTAAATGAAGCCTATACATTGGCAGGTGAGATAGTATGCTGACACGAAAAGGGCAATTTGGAGCTCAGTGCTGTCTGTGTACCTTGGTTGACCGTTAAGACCTGACCGTTATGGTAACTGTTTCTGTCTGCATAAAACATGCATAAGCTTACGATGCTGTGAGCCAAGCCTGAGCAAAAAGCGGCGATTGTGCTAAGCTCAATCTGTCGCGCGTTGTGACAATGATAAAGACCTAGAACCACTTACCTACTGGAAAGCCTCTTACAGGATACTACATGTAAGGATTCCATCGTCGACCTGGATATGACATGTCTAAAATGGTAGGCAAGAGTTGCAAATGTTGGCTATCACGAGTTGTCTTTTCCTGCAGGGATAAGAGGCACCGATAAGCAGGCCCCCCGGCCGCCAGCCACATACTGGATGGCGAGTGGGCTCATATTTGATCTCGAAGTGTATAGTACGACAAAATGATAGTGATTGGTAGGCTCTCCAATAGACCTCATATATGACTTTCTGATCCTACCCTTGTTTTTCCTCTGTGAGGCTGTCAGAGCCGATCGGCTCTCTACCAGTCGGTCACTTTCTTTCCGTTCGAGACGGATTATTATCTAGAACGCAGGATTAGGCACGAGATCGAGCAACAGTCGCAGTAATCGGGTTCTCTCCCATCCCGGCAGAACAGTCGTCTTTGGTAGGCTCCTCGAGCTGTCCAAACACACGAGGTGTGCTATGCTGATAATCCAAGTACCGTGTCACAGACCTTGGGCTTCGTCTACTCTTCAGCCCCCACCCATCAGTAATGTCGTTGCTCGATGTCTATCTAATTCCACCGCCTGTCCCGTTATTGCTATAGCTGCATGAGTACGTATAATATGTGTTCCAGTTGTTCGCGTATTTCCAAAAATTGGATGGTGATAACCTGTCTGATTACTCCAGCTACTTCTAACTCGAGTTGCATGTCTATATACCTTTGAGATGCTTCAGCAGAGCTGGTCTATCTGATTAATCCAGGGTAATTTATCATAAACTGATCTTAAATGGCTTGCATACCGATTAACGGGATTCACGCGTCCCTCGCCAGGAAAGAACTACCCATTGAATTCAAGTACCTGCCCAGGGCTATGGCGTATGACTTTGTTTCGTACACACACACGCCCTAGAATTCTGTCACGGACCTGTGATGAGGCTTGCGCAGATGATGATTATTCCATTGCATTTCGCTGGCTCTTGCAACAAGCGACTCCCATATTTTTCATGTCCTCGGGTTTCCCTTCTGTTGGGCGAATGCCGACTATGAATGAGGCGACAGCCTACAAAAGTTTTATCGATTGGGCTACCATGCAACGTCGGGGTCGAGAACGAATTCACAAGGCTTCCAAAGATCCAATCGCCCGAGCCAAGCTCATTGCCGATATACCACCTCCAAAACCCCTAATGCTCCGACCGCAACCTGAAGACGTTTTGTCGACCCTGAGTAGCCTTCCACCATACTGTGCCCCAGCCACCGCGCCAAGTTGCCGGTCATTGGGTAGGGAATCTGGCTACTCTTTCCTTGGTAGCCTTCCGGCCGAGACCCGCAACGCGATCTATCACTACGCAGTCAATTATCCTACCTGTCGTCAGGTTTTCGATGCTTATTACGATCAATTGGATAAGTTCAATGTCCGTAATGTAAATGGCGTATCATGCGGCTTCTCTGTTGGCCTTCATACACCGACTATACTCCTTCTTTGCAAGCAGATTACCCGAGAGGCACTAGCCATCCTCCGTCTACGTCCCCTCGTAATCGATCGGATCCCACCATGGATTATGGGTAACTCAAAGCCATTACCTCTCACCTGCTTAATCAGTAAAAGCACACTGCAGAATGTCCGGTTCGTAGAGATAAAGCTATCCCTTGGTGACTGCGAAAACTACTCCAGCGGCCGCGTTTGGTTCCAAGTTCTGGAGGACGTCCTGAAAGCATGGTCGGGCAAAAACTCGTTACTCCGCTTGAAAGTCATGATAAAAGTGAGCAACATCGATATAGATGGACTCTGGGACTTTGAGCTGGGATATTATGCGGAGATTGTGAAGATGGTCAGTTTGCTCACACCCTTCCCTCTCCCAGCAGCTGACCGCTCGTCGTATGGCGCCGGCCCGCTAATATTTGATAACTATCGATAGATCGACTACTTTGCATTCAAACATGGTTCTAGACCAGACTTAGTCCAATATGAGCATTGGGTCCTCGATTGCGACTATGCATATCGGTGCGGTTTTAGGAGTAAGTATTGTAGCTTAGAAATATCACACCGCTCATAAAACTCGGTGGAACTGACACCAATTAGATCCCCTGATCCGCAAGCACCCAGATCCTCACATATGGCAAGGAAGCGTCATGGAGTGGATATGACCTAATTGTTGAAGGAAAAGAGAAATTAAGAAAGTATATAAAGGGAGGCAAGAGGTGAGAAATAAGCCGTTGCTGGTCAGTGTGGCTTGCTTTGAGAAAACACGGTGTTTCTCATTGTCTTTTCCCTATACAGAGCAGCAGTTGGCAGTAAACTGGTAGACCTCTTAGCCTAATCTTATTGTGGTTGGGCTTATTTTGATGAGGCCAGGATGTTCCCGTCTTTCTTAGCTGCCTCATTGTAATCGTACACACGTGCCCAAATTTAATCGGATAAGAGAGGATTTTAACGGCTTTGAATATAGCTCTTGGTCACACTGGGGTCAAAGAATATGGGATGAGTTTATTATTCATGATATTACTTAAATTTAGCTAGAGAAAAGTTGAGCGGATACTGGCACCAAGAAAGGAAGCCGAACCGCAAAGGTTGAACTAGCCCGGCGGTAAACGAGAGATACGCAGAAGAATTCAAAGCCCGTGATCAGATTTAAGCTTACATGGTGTAGACAATCTTTGCTGAGAAGACGAACTGTCCATCCTTACTATTCACCAGCCGTTTCATATGCTGCCTGAGGCGAGCACATATGGGGACGCAGCCCACTGGACGGCACAGCACAGAGTATACGGAAGCAAAAGCCCGGCGGCATTCGTTTTGTTTTTAGTTCGATTTGCAAATAATCGAAATCCTATTTCGACCCTTACGTGGAGGTGAGCATCTGGACTAGTATTCTTTTCTCTACCTTGGTGCAACACACACTTGACACAGCTCGGTAAAAGCACCGAGGAGCGAATCAGAATTATAGGTGGTAAGCGATCTGCAGACAGTGTAGCAACCGGCATCGCCGACCCATAGCCTCAACGTTCGCGTCTCGTCTGGTCCTGTTTCAATTTGCTTTTGGTGCAATCATGTCTTACGGTAACGTGCCGAGGATCTGCGTCATGGGCTTTCACGGGAGCATGCTACATTGATTTCGGGGTGTATGTATTCTGTAGTATTCAGTAGCTCATATCTCGCAGCTTATAAGCTTATACTAGCGGGATCCCCCTATTTCGATGTTATGTGATTTGATAGGCTACGAGCTGAGATGCGCATGGTTGATAGATTAGTGCCTAGAGCAACCAATCACTAACCAGCGTAATCGTTACTTCTCTGTTGGAGGGTCGGATTACATGAGCTATATGGATTGTACATGCGTGTGGGCCGGCTACCGGGCTGCTAACCTACGGAGAGCGAGAGATCCGGTAAGGCTTAAAATTCCCGTATCGTTGAAGCTTCTAGAAGTGGAATCCCTAGCCCTCGGGGTATCAGGTGATTTTTCATAGTCCATCGTGAGCACCTGCTATACTAGCGATAGTTAACAAATCTGTGCTCGGCTCCACTAAATGGCCGTCGGAGTCGAATTTCCCCTGCCGTTATGCTTCCTCCCAACACCCGTGATCCAACACCGCCGTACGCTATGATCCTCCAATGCGCCTCTCAGCATGAGATAATGGTCTAACACTACTAATGGGCCATCTCATGACTACGTCTACGGTCTCTCTAGGCACTACACTGCACGAGACACGTGGCAGGTGATGCAGCAGGAACCACTACCAATCACTGACCGGATCATGACACATACCATTGAATCCACTCAGATTTCCAAAGTCCCATGCTGGAACTACGAATATGAAATAAAATTTTCTCTCATGCAACGCTCGCATGTAGAACCCCCAAGATTCAGTTTCCACATCGAAACACGTCGGCTGGGGAGCAGGGGGGGAAGAAGAGGTGAGCGAACGATTCGACGAACGCTAAATCAGGTAATTTACCCCGAAATCCAATGATCACCGCCATGCCATCTGCCCCGTAGGGCTGGCCTTATGAAAGACTGCGAAGCTTATTAGCCGCCCGTGCCCCCCATAGAATAACCCCTGCCCACCCCATCCGAATTGCGACATTGAAAGCAGCCCTACGAAGCCCACATACAGACTACCATAACGCCAGCCAAGCTTGGCATAGTCTTGGCTTGAACCCCCATCTCCCCTTTCCAGGGTACTTGTCATTGTGGTAACGTGTACATCTGTGTCGCGCGTAGTATGCAAGGAACTTTCCCCTAATTTAGCAAATTTGTATTGCAACATCATGTCGCGACAATTAAAATTTTCTTGATTGCCTTTCACACTCCACCCCTTTCTTCCTGTGATATGTCCTTGTATGAACCCTGAAACCAAGCTTTATCGAGGCAATTAATGTTCGAAGCAGGCAGCGGAAGACGCGAGATGTGTGAGGCGGTGAGCCTAACAAGGGAAAAAAGATAGAGGGACCGAGAAAGCATTGGTGGGGAACAATATGACGATGTTACATGCATCTTGTCATAGATCACAGTGGGGATTCGGTTCTGTTCCCTGCTAGTGTTCCCATGTATCGGTACATCACACTCTGGCCAGTCGGCTGTGTCCAATCGTCTGTTCCACGAAACAGTGCATGGAGTAGGCCGGAGTGGTGCCAACTGCTTGATTATTCTCTCTGTCTAGAACCAATTCTCAGCCATAACGATTGCTGAGCCTGCCCTAGGTCTATCCTATGTACGCGTGCAATATCTCTAGTGTCCCTCTATTTTCCTATACGTAACATACCGTATCCATAGTGACTCCTTTCATAGTTGAGAGATAAAAGGAACGTGGGTGAAATAAGAAGAAATCCCCATTTTCTGTATCCGTGATAATTCCTTATGTTTGTCGCGAATTGTGTTGATATTGAAACAAGATCTCGCTTGGAGATACCAAGACAGACATTAAACTTGAGTACCGACGCTGAACCTGCACGTCATCTCAAATATAAACCTAATTCGAAAGCTGTGTACTACATGGATTAGTCTCTCCTCCGTCTATGCGTGTTCCCTTCTTTTCCTCTTGGGCGGCCGTTGAGCTGCTTCGTCGCCGACGAAATGGTTTTTTTCGATTTGATGTTGCCGTAGGTTATCCCGCCGATTCTTGTATTCAGAGTTGCAACCCGGGAACGGGCACTTATAAATGATGGGCGGGTTAGTCGAATGTTGCATTTTCTTATGTTTCGCCATGCTGCCCTTAAACCACTGAGGATCGCCTTTTGGCCTATAACCACAAATCTCACAGCGCTCGTTCGCCTCTACTTTTTGACTAGACGAAGTTAGTGTAGAAGGACCGGAGGTCTCGCTGCCCTCGCCTCGGGCCTGAGATGGTGGCGTGGACCTATAAGAACTGGAGACCGGGATATCTGGTGGCGCGTCTGATAACGGGGCTGGTGAGACTGTGTAGGATTCGCGGGATGTCTCAGAGGCGTCACTCCTCATAGGTAGGGTGTTTGGGCTATTCGTCGCTAGTTGTGCATCTGGAGTGACCGACTGAAGTGCCGTGAGATCCAGCGTGGAACCGAAAGCTGCAACTCCTTCGGCACTAACGGGTTGCTGTGTGCCATGAATCATTGAGTAATTCCATCCGAATGTCTTATTCAGGTCTTGCATCAAGAACTGGTCATCGTATGAAAATGGAACCAACGGGTACTCCGCATGTCCTTCCTGAGATTGCTGAGGCTCTCGAGAAACACTTCGAATCAGACTATCAATGAGTGTTACGCCGAGCAAATGATATTCCACTCGCGATCGATTTTCCGGTTGGGCATAAACTTGGTCACAGAGACTCCGAACTTGCATGATATACTGGTTTAAAAAATCGTTCGACGTAAAGCAGGTCTTTTAGAACAGAGTTAGCAATAATACGGCAAATGGGAGGCTTGATGAAAGGGGCTTTCATGAATTTGGCTGTTTGATTTGAATGGCCATTGGGTCGGGAAATAAGAAAATGTAATAGTCTGGGTTAAAGGCAATAAATAGGCTCTGGGTATTCCTACCCTTCCTGTTTGTATGAGCTCGAGCTCGAGCTTTCGAATGGTGCTATAATACCCTGCCCGGGCATTCTGCCCAATCTCCTTCAGTTTTCGCAAGAAATCCTCGGAGTCATGATACCTCCGATACAAGTCTTGGACAATGTATCCAGATGTGATTGTAAGAGGCGTTGGAACCTGTAGGCTAGGCTGATTCGAAGTAAAATGCAATGACCAAAGTTCTGAGCCAAGGACTTCCATAGGTTGTTGAGTACTACCATTCACTATGCTATTCTCGAGCTCTAGTTTTGGGTTAGCCTGTGCCGTGAACTCCCAAAGAAATATTCAAGTATGCAGTTACTGACCGTCCAAGAAATCTTGGCCAGTGACAACTAAAGGATCAGGATTCGCAATAGTCATCGAGCCGCTATGATAGTCTGGTTCTTTACCCTTATTTCCTGTTGGCCTGTTCGTCAAATCCCCAAACTGTTCCCCTGCCTCGTGTGAATTCTGCTGCCAGATGGTTGTTACTATCTGGCAGTAACTATTACGGTATGTTGGATCGAAAAGTACACTATAAGCTATGGCTTGCTCATAAAGTTTGTTTGATATAATAATAAGGTTGTCTTGGTGGGCAACTAAGGAGATGGAATATATTAGATGGATGAAGCAGAGATATTCGAGAGGATCCTGTCTGCCGGAATAACCTTGGCCTAAAATCCGCCTGAATCGCAGAAGACCGGCCGAAGCTACCATTCTCGGTGTGTATCCTCGGAGATTGTCGGCAAGTTGGTTGTTTTGAAGCCTGCTGAGCTTTGACACCGAATTAGAGAAGTGTTCGCCTAACGCATCCCATACTTGTTCAACTAGCGTTTTCGTTTCCGAGCCCGGGATTTGGGACCCAAGAAAGTCTGGCGGCATAGCTGTCTTCGTGTTGGGATCCGTAAACATCATATTGACAGATGTGCTGAACGATAATTCTGTATTCATGGAAGATAGCCATGAATAGTTGTCCTTTGGGTCGTATGAGGATAGGAGAGGGCCCGATAGCAACCGGGGTATAGCAGAGGAAAGTTGACTATCCTCATGAGATTTCGCTGCGTCTCCTAAGAAATAGTCACAAGGGTGTTCCGGGCAATTAAGTAGATCAATGTCCTTTTCTGCGCTGGACACGCCGTTTTCTTGCGATGCCGTCGGATGTACATTAGCGCTTAGAGGTGTTATCGGCGAAGCGAGTAGAGCGTCTCGACCAGAAGCTACGGTCCATATAGTTGAAGATTCGGAGCTCGCACTCCAAGGCGTAATCGGCGATATGCTGTGAGAGGTAGATTTAAATGATGAACTGGGGGACAAGTACGCCGTGTACGGTTTTGTCCTGTATTGATCGACCTGGGTGTTAAGAGCTAATGATGGCCGTCGTCCCCCGCTAGGTAGCGCCCCTGTATTCATTTGAAGCACATCTGGAAAGTCTGGTGATTGTTGTGGCTTCGATATGCGACTCGGCACCGGCGACGCCGGGGCCTCGCCTGCGTCGGCATATGAATCAAGGCGACCTAGCCTAGTGGTAGGATGTGCATTGTAGCTAACCGCGTCAAGCTCTGCTGTAGGCCGTAACGGTGTTGAGTCCAACTCCAGTAGTTCTGTACCATTCAACTCCAGCTGAGGTTGCCTAGGTTCGACGTTCGTGCCTCTCTCTACTCGTTGCGTTGTCTGCGCTTCGCCATGCTGTTCGGACCTATTCACGATCAAAGAGTCATAACTGGGAGGACGGGACCGAGCATTGTAGGTAAGTGGACTGGCGTTCTCCCGTCGAACTTTAGCGCTGCCAATGTTTGAGAAGAAATGTTTGGCCATGTTGATAATGCGTCTCCTCTTCGTAGGTTGCCCAAGGCAGCACGTGCATCTTTTGTCGTTAAAACGCTCGACCTTCATGCATTCATAGCAAACGTATTCGCCTGTTGTGAGGTGTTGGCATTGTGTTAGATGTCTTAGCATGTCCTCGTGTTCATCAAAGCGTTCGCCGCAACGCAGGAGAGGACATCGTAGCCGTTCGCTTGCCGCCATGCGGTCGGATCTGTTCCTTTTCACGGCAGCCCATACAATAAATCTCTGCCGTGCACAATCCTCTCCTGACATGCTCTCCCGAGATCTGAAGGCGTCAGTATTGTGATGAACCGGTTTCGAAATAGGAACTAGCTCACACGCAAGAGACGGGAGTACGGTTGCGAGATTCCGACCGCGAACTCGACTGTGAGTGCCTTCTCAAATGTGAGGATCTAGTCGAGAGTGGAGTCGATGGCCGACCTGGCCTTGGGTCCGTGTGAACGGGCTCATTGTTTACAGAGTTTGACTCGGCGGTAGCGAGACTCTTTTTTGGTTGCATGTTGAACAAATATTACACGGCGCGCAAACTTACGCTTGGAAAGGAGAAGTGTCTTACGGGGCAATTTAGATCGCTGTCTACCCATGTCTTTATCTTTAAAGATCTGGAGTAGATATCAACTTCATAGAGGATGACGATGTAGGACTTTGGACATGGATGTATGGTACCTGTACATTGGGCCTAGGACCCGCGGCAATGACCGCAGGACAGGGAATAGCGCATCCATTGGTGAGCAGGCTCCCTCTGTCATGTATCCCATGCGCTATGGTCGGCAATGCCCTACAACAGTCTCCCGCCGCGCACCATGATGCATAGGATGAGCACGCTGGTGGAGTTGGGGTCCAAAACGACTCGGTGAGGTACGCGGCAGGGGTAGGCAACAAGGCAGACATGGGTCCGCCTATTGCGCCTTGTCGCCGAGCTGAGTTGCAGTAACGAAGTGCTGACTGCAGGACTCGGGCTTTGTCCAATCATAGTGGAGGCTCTCCATACTGGTGATTCCGAAGCGAACAAAACAGAAAGCGTAGAACTTGAGGTTATTCGACGTCCTGTGAAATTGCTATTCAGTCCTGGAATGAACTACTCGGCTTTGGACGTATTGCACGCCGGCGAGAGTCGAGAGAGATCGCAGTTCGTCGTTCTATAATTCGGCAAGACCACGACTTGGCAGCATGATGCAGAAAGTGAAACTCATCATCTCCGTTCTTATTGCGGCCATTTGTTCGGAGCTCATTACTGGAGTAACATCCAGCTTTCCATCGTCAATTGAATCTAAAGATACTCCAACGAGGAAATTGAGGGAGCCTCCGTGCTCTTAAATGTAGTTGGCCATTCGAGCAAATGCGCCTAGGAGGGCGCCGACATGCTGGTTGGCACCAAGCATTGCGATTTTTGTGGTTACATGGCGCTGATGGAAATGCCCCTTCCAATGTGACCGACGATGAAGACAGAGGATAAGACTAGACTACTAGGTCGAAGGTAAGAATTCTGTTGTAAATGGAAGCATGGACGGGTACGTAGGACTAACATCGTGTGGCTGATGTTGTGATAGCTGGCTTGCCTAATGATCACTCACCCACGCCTCTAGATACCCCATAAACAGGAGCCAGGAGTGCACTATAGGCCTCATAAGGCCCAGTAAGATGCCGAGGTACCCAGATGGTACCTATAAGGATCCAGAAGATCCAGGTAGGCAATACATGCTGTAGTGCATTGTTGGGTGGAGGTGTTCGAGTGCGTGAGGCTTGGTAGGACTTTGAAGTAATCTAGACTAAGTAAATAGGCTAAGCTAATGTTAGCTTTGGACGTTATCGATAAGCTAGCATGCAACATTTGACAGTTAGAGTAAAATCTCCCTATGGTAAGAAAGAGATATCATGAGTCTCGAGATTTATAGGCTGTTATTTCATAGTTGGGTATCTTGTATATACCGTCTTTTCCCATAGATGATGTTTGTTTCGAACTACAGGAAAACAAAATGTGTAATGTTGTATTCTATCTGCTTCAATGGAATTACATAGATGCCGAGGCTTATATACAAATTACTACTACTGCGGGGTATTGCGAGCACTCCTCAAATTTCATGTTTCTAGTTACCGACGATTACCGATAAAATCTGATGGATGATCAACTTTGCACTGGTACTCCTAAGAGATGAGATGTTCCAAACCACGGCGACTATAACATCAAGGATTCTCCCAAAAAAAGGATTGGTTGGATATATATTAAGCGGCAGGAATACCTGTGATATAAAGGGTCCACGATCAAGAGAGTTTATGAGGCTATAATAATCTATTGAAGCTTTAGCTTCTTGCGCGGGCCATACTCTACACAGGGGGCCGCGCCGCCCCCCCGCGGCCCCGCGCGGGCGGGCGGCAGCGCG